>PVKS010002874.1:19419-111707 GCA_004027875.1 Aplodontia rufa | reverse complement strand
CTCCAAGTATCCTATAGAGCCATCCCCCTAATGCTCTGAAAGTCATTCAATTTGCAGTTTTGTTAGGTTAGCCCTCTGCCATACTGCTTCCCCATATATGCTAGCATCAACAGATGAGAGAAACCATTCGGCCCTTGAGTCTCTGAGATTGGGAGACTTCACTAAGCATAATTCTATCCATCTCCATCCATTTGATTTCAAAGGACATAATATTGTCCTCTCTAATTGAAGGCCCCACTTCTTGCTGCATTGGGGATCCAAGTTTCCCACACATGAACTTTGGAGGCAGGGCACATTCAAACAGTAATAAATATGTTATATGGAAGCAGGAAGTGATGTTTCAGTAGGAATGCAGCTTTGGACACATGTGCTAGAAATTAGGACAAATGTATAACCTGAGTATTTCAGTTGTATGGCAGTGTGCTGGCTAGCACACCGTGGCCTTCCCTGCCTTGTGTTGTGATCTTCCAATAAGAACCTTGTAAACACCTGGTCCTTATCTGAGTGGATTGCTGTCAAAGTTAGTTTTAAAATAAGCATGAACTCTTTGAACTTCTCTGGCGTAAGTAGGAAATACTTTTCACATTATGTTGTAAAACAGACATTTTTAGGAAAGGAGAACCTGGACTGGGTACGGGGTATAGGGAATAGCTAGTTGTCCCCTCAACAACGTATGCTGTTGACAAACATTATGTTCCTCTGATTCCTCTGTAGAAAGCAAAGCCCCAACACTAAGCCCTGAGGATATGGCCAGTACTATAAATTGGCCTCAGAAGAACAATAACTGTTTCCTGTCTCAATAGAAGAGATCGGGAAATATTAGAGGAACACGTTTAAGAATTGTGCTTTAAGAAATGTGTTCGAACCCCAGGAAGACTAAAGCTATTGGTTTTGGTAGTGAGGACTGCAAGTGGTTTTCCTTGTGTTAATTAAGGCCAGAGCTTGAGAATGTGCCTTAAGCAGAGGACATTTTGACACCTGAAATGCGTGACACAGGATATCAGGACTTCCTATGAAGAATCAGTTTCTTCTCCAGTGACTTTGTGCTACCTCCTGTAAAATGTTTAAATTTTAATTTAATAGTTAAACATAAAGCAGAATAGACTGAATCAGACTATCAATATCTTCCTACTGGATCTTTTAGCAACATGAACTATTTGATTTCTGTAATCTCACAATTCATGATAGTTGGCCATGGTTTTACAAAAGACTTTGATAGAAAATGCTGGAAACTCAAGAGCCCAAGCAACTCAGATGGTTTGGACTACCTAAAGAAGAATTTAGAAGGTCTTTTATTTGGGGCTCAAAACAAAGACTTCTCAATTTTCATTGAAACTTCATTCATAAGGGTTCCTGGTGTTCTGTCTGCTCACCTTAAGACAGGAATATGGAAGCCTGCATTTAGCTTTTTCTTAGCCACATTGTGGGGAGAAGGGAGGTGACTCAGACATAACAATGCTTGCTAACCCTTCCTTGCATTTATGGACATTTGTGAACACTGACTAATGGGGCAGAATCCTAGGCATCTTTCCTAGCATTCTAGAAATAGCATCCACTTCTTTGGCTAACTAATCCCAGACGAGGTGAAGATCTATGGTAAGCTGTGGCATTGTCACTGTGCAAAACCAAGACATATGGGAAAAGTTAAAATGTGGTGTTCTTGTGATTGTGAATTATAATCGATGTGAGCAAACCCCTTAATTACCAAATGAGAGCATTAATGTTTTGGACTTCAAACTGGAACTCTTCCTGGGTTTTGCTTAGGCTTGTCTTTTAATTTCTTAAAGTAGTTTTAGAATCTGTAGTTGAGATAAGGATAGTAATATCACAGTATTTATTTTACTTTTAAACTGTATCAAGAAACATCAGAAGGTTTTAAAGTTTAATAATCAAGCATAAAACAGAATAGACTCAATCAGTTTCTTCTCCAGTGACTTTGTGCTACCTCTTGTAAAATGTTTAAATTTTAATTTAATAGTTAAACATAAAGCAGAATAGATGGAATCAGACTATCAATATCTTCCACTGGATCTTGAATCTGTGTGCATGTGTGTGTGCATGTGTGTGCATGTGTGTGCACTGCGTGGCCTCTGCTAAGTTATAAGCTACCTGGGGCGTATCAACTTATCTACACGTAGCACAGTGGGCAGAAGGGTAAGCCTGTGGTTCCCTTGAATCCAGGAAAAGCTGTGATTCTGTGGGAACTTTGTAATATCACGTTCTCTATCCCTCTTCTCCTAAAGGGTGACTGATCCCTCTGAGGCTTTAGATGAGTCAGTCAGCCTTAGCCCTGCCACTTGTGGGCTTTTGGCAGGCACTGGATTACCCCTCCCATCCCCCGCCTGGGAATCACATCTTCATCACTGCAAGGCATTTCTACTTCTGTCTTAAAATTTGTTTCTCAACAGGGAAGTTGTGTGTGTGTGTGTGTGTGTGTGTGTGTGTGTGTGCACGTGCGCACGCGCATGTGAAGGGAGAGGGAGTTAGAAGAATAGGTGATTTACGTGCTTCAAATTCCCTTCCATTGGTAAGAGGATCACATACTATTTCCAAGACAGAGACATCCTGTGAGAAGCAGATTTCATTAGAGAGTCTGAAATGACAGGAATGGTTTAAATTTAGCACTGGGGAGGGAATGCTGCCTCTAGGTAACGTACAACTAAAATGATTCCAAATGTTTTATCTGATGCCAGCTGTGCAGCCTTCTGGATAAATCATTTCACATCATTTCAGAGCAGTTACAGCAGATGTCTCCCTCTGCAGTAGAGGTCCTTAATTGAAAACAAGCAGCCAGGGCAGTGCTACCGCCTGCCCCCTCAAAAGGAGCTGCTCTCTCACCCTTCTCCGTACTTTTCCCACATCATCAGCTCATGCCATCAGCTCTGTGATGGAGTTCAGTGTGATGCAGACCAATGAACTCTGTCTTTTGGGACTGATTTCCCTGGGTATGTGAGCCACTTACTCCTAGTTATTTTCTCTGGGACCCAGTGAATCATCTTTTGTGCCCTGACGTTGTGTGACTCATTTCAAGCTATTTTCTGCCCAGTCTCAGCCTTGTGGCTCATTCTGGAGACTGCCCTTCCTCCCTTCCTCGTCTGTTAAATGTCATGGTTCACAACATTGCACTTCATAAGAACCCCCTGTTCACTTCACTGGAGATTAGTGTACTTAAACAGTAAGAAGATGACAAAAAAATTGCTTTTGAGTAGATGAAACTACTCAGGCCTCTTGGATGCTTATTTTAAGACCATAATTTACATATTGCTTTATGGTGATGACAATGTTGGACTTCGTAATTTTGTTCCCTTTGCTTTTATCAGGAGACATATGTGTGTCAAATGCAGAATGCAAAATCAACATCTGCTTAAAGAAGTTTTCAGAACAGATGTGATTAGCGGTTGTTCCCATTTCCTAATGGCCTCCCTTCCCCTCCCATCTTCCGTTTTCCTTTTCTCCATGTACATTTTGGAGAGAAAAAAAAAATATTTCTCTTTGCGTGCCCTTTCTAATTTACGGGAAAAAAAAAGTTTTTCCAGAAGAAATATTATGAGTTAAATCAGAAAAATAAGAGTTTGTCTAGTATACCTAGAACTGATCAAATTTACCTTGTCTGGAGATTTGAGGACTTCTTGGTGTCTCTCTTAGATATTAAAGAAGCTAACAGTAATTACAGATTTGACTGAAGGGCCAGGAAGAGATGCAGAACTGTCTGCTCCAGAAGTGCAGGGTGAGTGTGGCCACCTTCTTACCTTGGCTGTGATTCCAAATGGCCAGAATATTCAATTTTCTCGGCAGAACAAAGGAAATATTTTCCCAATTGATTTATTTAATCACATTTGTTTTTTAGGGAATATCTTAGGTTTTTACAAAGGTTAGAATCAGCTTTTCCTAGATTAGAAAGCAAGTAGAAAAATATTTTACTGGGTTAGGATAAAAAAATACTTTACCCCTAGATGAGCTCAGGATCTTGCTCAAGGCCCAAATACCTCGAAAGTTTAGGTTCAGTCTAAAGAAAACGTGGCAGAAAACAATTGCATTCCTATGCTAGACAGTTACCTAATGAGCAAAAAGTTCCAAAGGACTCCATTCTATGGTCTGGATGAATGGAGGGGATTGCTCTAATGGAGTGTTCCTGATCAAGCCATCATCGGCTAAGAGATGTGCAGGCACTCCAACAGCTGTGATCCAGAGAAACTACGGCATGGCATGCTCTTGCTGTGTGTTTCAAATTAGCTTAGTCAAGCTGTAAATATTTTTAGTAATTTCTAAAAAATGAAATGTTTCTGTCTAAACCAGAAGAGTGTGTTGTGCAATGCAAATTAACATCTTATGGAGATTAGGTCTGAAAAACAGAATTGGGAGAGTGTTTCTGATTCTGGTTGGCCCAATCGGCTTAATTATAATTGGTCATATTTGCTCTGAGGATTTTTCTGTTACCTCAACCATGAAATTCAAATTCCTGCCCAGGGACTCTAATGACTTGCATTGAATGCCCTGGACAGCCTTGAATACATGTTCTCATCACTGGATGCTCACCTTCCCATGAGCTGCTTCTGATTGATTTCACCTCAACTTATAACACTTTTCTAACCAGAGTAGTTTCTACTTTATGTTCTTCTGTGTCTCCATTTCCCTCATTGATACCAATAGAAACCCTCTTTTTCCAAGAACATTTTCTGAAGAAATTGAAATAATTTCTAATTACTTTTCCTTGTCTACTTTCTTTTCATTCTATAAGCAATTTTGATCACATATACCATGTATTCTTGGCATTCACTGGACATCCAATTGGAGGGTCCTTAGAACAGGAATATGCTCCGGACACCATACTATATTACAATGGTTGTAATGTTCTAGTGGGCAAAATGAAATGACATATACATAACCCTTCATCTTCTCTTTCTACTTCTACTACCTCAGAGCATGAAAGAGGTAAAAAAAGATAATGAAAGAAATACTGGGCAAAATAGTTTTCTGTACCTGATAAATCCTGAGGTAGAAATATTGAGCTTAAATGATGATGTTGAAATATTTTCAGATTTTGGAACTAGTTTTGATGACTTAATTGGGATTCTGCTTAATCAGACTTCTGCTGGGCCCCTGGCAAGATTACCTATTGTCACCCTGTATTTCCAGGAAACCAAAGTCATGAGGCAGTTGCCACCTAAAAATTATTGTAGTATGCAGACAATATTCACTAGAATGTATTGGAAAGATACAAAAACAAAAGATTTAAAAGAAATTTTAAAAATTCTACCCTTAAGATCATCTGTTGGGTTGCTCCTTGCTTTAGCAGATAGATTCACAACCATACTCTTTAGTCCTACTGAATACAGGGGCACAGAGCAGAGGAAACTGGAATGGAAAAGTGGTTTGGATATGAGAATTCAGATGTAACAACAGGGAGCTGAAATGGAGAAAGCTTGAATTGACTGGAAGGAAGAGGACGGGCTGCTGTGGGGTAGTATTGTGGTTTCCCCTCCAGAGCCTGGGTGAATGGTGGAACCTCTGAGGTTTGCATTCACTAGAAATACTTAAGATATTACAAAGTTAACATAGCTAAAATCAGAACTCTTGATTTCTATTCCTCACCTCCCAGCCCTGTTTTTTTTTTTTTTGACGATTTTGTTATTTTTCAGTCAGTGGCATCTACTTAAAGAAACTCAATTACTCAAACAGAAACAGAAAAAAAAACAAAAAACAAAAAACAAACAAATAAACAACAACAACAACAAAAAAACACCTCAGGATAATTGTTAGCTCTTTTATTATTTGCTGTTCCTCCAATCACAATATATGTCAATATACTTCCAAAATGTATTCCAAAGACATCTCTTTCTATCTCCGTTACTCTGTTACTTCGTTTCCACCCCAAACAGAAGTCTAAATGAATGATTGTTTTAATGGCATGATTTTAATTTTCTTTTCTCTTTTCAAAACAAAAACAGGAAACTATCATCAGAATGCAGGACTCATGGGCCTTGGGGCTCCAGGCACATCACAATATCTTGTAGCCTCTTCTTTTTCAACCCCTACCCTTGAACAATGTTAGATATATGAGATCTCCCCTTGACAAGAGTGAAAGATGCAAAAAGGTATTGTGTGACTTTGGGCAGGGCACAGTTTCCCCTATATATTGTGGAAGAATTCATGGGTTATATTTGTAGGTTTTGGGGCTTCTAGGAGAGTGCCCTTCTTTTCTCTGCTTTGTTCTTGTTCCCATTTCCCATTAGCCTATATTCTTTCAATGAGTCTTCTGTCATCAACAAGAAGACCTCATAACACGTGTCCTATGGCAGCTCTGTTTTCCAGAGCAGGAAATCTGGGAATAGTTATGTGAGAAGACTGTATAATAACTCTCAATCTCAGGGGAATTTAGGGTAAGAATAATGGATTGAATTGTAATCAAATTTTGTTACAATTTCATTGATTTCAAACTATATGTAATTTTGAAAACTCAGTTGATAAGAACTCAAAATACATTTCATTTATTTATTATCTCAACTCTAATAGACTTGAATGTCATTTTTAAGGTTAACTCTAGTGAAGCAATCAAAATTGTAAATAGCTGTTATTAATTTTTCATAAAATAAAGTAGAAATCAAGAATTTTAAAATAACATGACTATAAAATTACCACATTTCTGAAGAATCCAAAGTATTTAAAAAATTCCTAAATATATTTTTTCAAAAAGTTAAAAATATAAAGTCTAAAAACAATTGATGCTGCTTTGTACAATTAACCTAGCTTCCACAAGCAATTCCAGGATTCAGTACTTATTCTTTACTAATTCTACCAATATCAGCATACTTCCATTCTTTCTAAGTTCAAAATGATTTGAACACACTTTTCCTTTCTTTAGTTAGGGCTGAACTTAATAACTATGTGATTTTGATATGTATTTTTGAGAAAAATTATATTAAATGTCTTCATCACTTTATAGTCAATTATCTTTTTGTGTCACTGTTAATCTTTATGTGCAAAATGATTCTTATTAAAGTTAGAAAACTTAGCTTGAAATTCTTTTTTAGGATCCAAAGGAACAGAAAAAAATCTACATGATAGAAACACCTAGGAAGTTACAATGGAAGCAGAGAAATCAATAACTTTAGCATACATTTGGGAGATGGAACTAATGGAACTCATTGATGGGTTAAATGATGGGGTAAGAGAAAGCAAAAAGTCAATGATAATCTCTGCATTCTTGTCATTAGCAAGGTGACAGTGATGCCAACTACTGATAAGGGAATATTGAAGGAGAAACCAGATTTATTGGGGCAGATGGGAATAAAAGAGTTCTAGTTTGGTCGTGTCATAGGGAGGTACCAAATGGATAATTTTGGAAGTCATATGTAAGGATTGTGGTTACCACCAATGGGTGCGCCTTTCTTTTTCCCATTGCCATTGTGTGGCACCCATATTATCTGGAGGGAATCAATTTCTCATTTGGAGACTAGAATGGATATTGATTGTTTTATCTCAGTCAGGATAATCCTTCCTGTCTCATTGCATAGTCAGTGATTCAGGAAACCTAGATTTAAGTCACTCTGCACATGACATTGCTTAATCTAAAAGAACTAGATCAGGAGTAAGTCTTTAAAAAAAAAAAAGTTGGGCAAATGAAACATTCAGAGCACTGAGAAACATACCAGAAATCCATCCTTCTTTCTCATTTTCAATGGCATGATTGGTGATGGTGAAGTGTGGAACTGCTGCTGTCATCTTGTCAACATGGGGACACTTGCTTGAGGACGAAACTAATAACATGAAACGTGGAACACAGAGGTGGCAAAACCATGATCCACCAATGACATCTTGAGCCTCAAGAACCACCTTGTCTCTGGAGTTTTCAGTTGTGTAATGGAATAATTCCCTTTTATTTTTAAGACAGAGCTTGATTTTTCTTTACTTACAATATGAAAGTCCTGATAGCTCCTGCCTGATAGCTCCGGCCTGATCCATTAGCATGTAAGTAGAGTTTAAAGCCATAAGACTGGATGAAATCATCCACAGAGAAAATATAGAGAGGAAATATTGAATCCTGAGCCATTTTAACCTTAGAAATTTGGATAAGAAAGAGAAGTCTGCAAAGAAAGAGAAGAAACTGGAAGGAACCATAGATTCCCAGAGAAAAAATTCTTTAAGAAGAAAAGAGTGGTCACCTCTTTGAAAGTTTATTGGGTGTTTGGGTAACATAAGGGCAGGGTAACAACAGCCAAATTGTTAATGTGACTGCAATAGTGGTCAGTAGAAAGTAGGAGGAAAGATAGGAGGTAACTGACAGAATTAGTCAGTGAAGACTAAGTGGATACAAATTTTGAGAAATTTTTCCATAAGGAGAAGAGCAGTGAGTCAGGTGTAGAGGCCAGTATGATATCTAGGGGAGTTTGCTTTCATTTTTTTTTTAGAAAGGACAACATGAACATGACCATCTGCTGATGGAATGATCCAGAGAAGAAGAATAGGGAAAAGAAGAAACAATTGTACAAGTGATAGGAGTGACATCCTTATTAAGGTAAAAAGGAAAAGAGGAGGTGGTTCATAGGCACAGAGAGACTTCTGTTGTCAAAGAAGAGAATAGAGAACAGAGAACATGGATATGGATAAAAATAGATTTGTGGATTTGTGACAAGAAGATGGAGAAATTTGTTTTGTTTTCCTGATCAAGAATGAATGAGATTATCAGCTAAGATGTAAGGAAAAATGTGATTAAAAAATTAGTCCTTTAAACTATTACTTCTCTATAGTCCAGAAATTTTATTAGGATCTAGGAAAATTGTCTTTTGTGTTCTTGGAGTTCTAAACTCTTCATAGTAAATTTCTTGTCTAGCAAATTCTAAAGTGTTCTTTATTATTTTTTTAAAAAGAGAGAATCAATTTTATGTAGTTCTTCATCTGGCCTTTGCCTTACCAACACTTAGTTGTGCATATGGTGCTAGGGTTTGAACCCGGGTTCTCGTGCATGCCAGGCAAGCACGGGGCTGCTGTTTGCTGGGCATAACTGGAGTTAGAGGAGTGATGGCGCTGTTACTTTTGTTATCAGTTTAAGGATTAGGTGACTAGATCCATTTTCTATTGAAGCTGGTTTCAGTGAAAAAGAAATTTAAAAATTTTCTACCTAAAATATTCATAAGCTAATGCTAAAGTAGATCACATCTATGCTTCTCATGGTCACATCCCCCACCTTTTCTTTTTTCTTTAAATTTCCTGAAGTTCTTTGATTGACAGAACTTTGTCAAAAGTTGGGAAAATAATTTATCACTCTTATCCAAAGCTATAGCTACAGTATATATTCTCAGCAGCCTAGATGATGAATAAAATATATTTCCTTTCTCTAGACTGTTATGTAATAAGCATCAAGTTGAGATACTTAATGTTTCAAGATGATTAGCTATCACTTCTAGTTATATGTTAATGGAAGGTTCTTATTACATCTCAATTACAGCTTTTAGATGAAAATAATTTACTATGAAAATAGTAATTTAATCATGAAGACCATGTGGGGGAGGAAAGTGTGTGGGTTATTGTTTTATGAATACTCTATTGGGTTTGTGCTTATTTGGGGCAGTGTAAAAATAACTTGTTTTGCATAAAACCACTTGGGGACTTGAAACACAGTCCCTTTATATGCAGCTTTTCTAGTTGCACGTTTCTGAAGGCCCAACACAGCCACCAGACCTACCTACAGAACTGGATTCAAATCTTGGTGACACATGGCTGACAACAAAGACTAGTTTCATTTGGGTAAAGTCAAATCCAGGTCAATCCATTGTCCGTGAACCAAAGAAGTTTTGGGCAGAGATGAAAACAGAAGACTTTTTAATTAAGTTGTTTAACACACATGGCTCAGAAAAGATTAAAGAAACACATTCATAAAACATAGTCACTGGACCAGTTCCTGGCTTTTTCAAAAGGCACTAGTTAAAACTATCTGGAAGATGTTTACTGCAAATAGAAGATTTTTAATCATGGTCTCCACAGCTCTCAATGTGTAGCTAGTTAGATTTAAAGATATATATATATATACACACACATATGTGTGTGTATATATATATATATATGAATGTATATATATATTCATATATCTATATGAATGACATATATACATAATATAGTAATTGGAATAATAATTAGAATAATAATACTATATGTAAAGCATATATATGTATAATTTAAAAATCCAAATATATATGGGGTTTAACTTATATAATTATATATGTTTATTATATATGTATATATGTAAAATGTAATTTTTAATGAAGGGAATTTTAATGGTAGGGCAGTGGTAGGTGAGATAGAGTTCAAATAGCTGTGATTAAATATTTAAAGCTGATTCTGAAAGTGGTTCTCTTATTACATGGAGTAGGTCAATAACCTTGTGTTGTGGGCATAAATGTATTTTTTTAAAGAAGTGGAGCTCATTTGAGTAGCTCTTACTCTCAAAATGTTATATACGAGTTTTTTAGGATGAAACTGTTTAGGAGATTATCAGTAAAAAATTTCAACGTGCTTTCAGGAGAGTGAAGTTTAGGGTCAGTAACTAGTCAATCCATAATCTGCATATCTATTATTTTTACTTTATTTTTCTTGACTAGCAGATTTACCCCTGTTCCATGGCCCAGTACACGAAGTGAGGGAGGGAGGTTAAGAAATAAGAAAGGAAAATAAAGTTCTAACCATGAGCCTTGGATTTGTGCCTTTTCTCTTGATTCTTCCTCTTCTTCTCAGTAAGAGATGCTGTGCATGCTCTATCATTGGGTCTTTGAAGCATTTTACCAACTTTGTAATAAGTTCAGATACAGCCCAGAATCAAGTATTTATTTGGACAAAACTGTTTGCCTTTCATCAGGTCATCCAGACCTATCTGCAGTGCCACATAGCTTAGGAGAGACACATACACAGTCCTGTCAAAAAAGATGAGCCCAGTGCTGGGAGAGATTGTGCATTGGTGGCCTGCATGAACTTACAATGCATGGAGCTGGATCCCAATAATAGCATAAGTAAGAAAACCAAACAAACTCTGCTCCTTTCCAAGAGAAGCAGGTGGGTTTCTGTTTTCTCTTTCATATGTTTAACATTCAGAATTTTTAGGGAGAAGATAATGCAAGATTTGAGGTGCTTTGGATTTTTTTAAAATATTTTTCTTTTATAAATATTTAGGTATTATAAACTGATAAAATGACATTTTGGAGAATTATATCCTTATTTTGTTTACTTTTTTCAAATTGAAAGGAAAGCATAAACTGCAAGTTTAACAGATTTATGATGAAATGTAATATTTCTTTGTAGTTTAATTTTGAATTGCTTCACAGATCTGATTTCTTCCTCTGCCACAGAGAACAGAGGGTAACCAAAACCCAGATAGAGTTTCATTTTTTGTGCCCTTAATATGGAGTTTTTCAAAGTGTGTTCCCAGAATGAGTTCTGCTGAATGCTCCTTGCATGAGGATTACAGGTGCTCACCCTATTTACATTGAACTTTGTCATGTGACCTACCTAAGCCGATGAAATGACACACAAAGAACTAGGTACTGCTTTCAGCAAAAATCTTAAGACTATCACATGGTTCTACTATTTTCTTTTCTTCCCCTGCAAGGCTGGCAACAGTCTTAATTCAAGAATGAAGAAAATGCTGAATAGACCCACACCCAAGTACAGCTGCCACCATGTAAAGTGAAAAGGAAATAAATCATTGTTATTATAAACCACAAAGTTGTTTTCTTTCTTTCTTTTGTATTTTGTTACTGCAGCATTACGTAATTTATACTTATGTATACATCCTAGAAAAAAGTAGATGTGTGTCCAATAAATGTGAAAAGTTTGCATATAATATCATACTCGGAGACTAATAATGTACATTGATATTTTTAAATGGTGTAAAAAGAATTCTGCAAAAAAGAAAACTACTTACCACTGTAAATCCAGCATTTCTCCAATTATCTTGACTAAATAATTACTTTATCTAATATTTAATTACTGCTCATTGAAAGTTTTTTTCAAAGAACTGTCTTAAAGCATTTCTTTTTCTTTTACCCAATTGATTGAGAAGCTGGTAGCTTTTGTGAAGATTGCCAACTTCACAACCACTAGATTTAATCTTTTACTTCATTCATTCATTTACTCATTCTTTCATTCACTTACCTATAGGAATAATGCCAGATTCTTCAGTTGATGCTGGAGGTAATAAAGTTTCCCATTATTAATTTTGTTGAATGTGCAAGAAGTGTTACTGTCACTAACATCTATAACTTGATTTAATTTCTGGCTGCATTTCTAAGCTTTGGCATAGTACCAAGCTGTGGGAATATCATTACTGTTGGTTATGGCTTATATGTCCAAACTGGTCACTGCTCCAGTGTATATTACCTAGTTCTGTGGAGTAGGTTCAGGACCAAGGGGCTTGATGTTGTCATTCTAGTTTCTTCCAAACTTGGGCATGTGAAAATCTTTGTTTATAGTTTGAATATCGTTTGAGTGTGTCCCTCAAGAGTTCACGTGCTGTAAGATTGATCCCTAATATCAGTGTTGGGTGTGGGGACATTTAAGAAGTAGGACTAATGCAAAATAATTTGGTCATTGGAGGCATTGGCCTCTGAAGAGATTAATGAGTTCTCATGGACTCCCCGTTAGTTCTTATGAGAGTGAATTTTAATAAAAAGAGCAAGCCTGACCCTTGAATCACTCTACCTTCCAGCCTCAGCATCGAATCTCTTTGTCTCACATGTATTCCCACCTGGATGCCCTCTGCCATATGATAGTGCCAAAAAGGCCTCACCAAAAACCAAACAGATGAAGCCGTGCAAAGGCCAACAGTCAAATTTAACACAGCTCAGTCTATCTCCAGGTGTATTATAATTAAGCTCTCAAAGGGGAAAGATTAAGAGATGATTCTTGACATAGCTGGAGAGAAATGATAAAAAGGGTTTCCCAATATGCCTCACAGAAGACTTCTGAGCTGAAATCTTATAGGTGAGGAGAGAGTGCATGAGATTTTCACAGAATTGGGGGTTGGGGGGAAGGTAACCAACAATCCTGAACATGGGAAAGCTATACTTGGTGAGATGAAGACATTCTTAGACAAAGAAAAGCTGGAAGCATATATATTCTCCTGACCTATAAGAAATACTAAAGGAAGTCCTTCAAACTGCAGGGAGAGAGAGAGTGTGTCTTTAATGAGTAAAAAGATAACATTGAATTGTATAAAACTCACTAGTAAGAGAAATTACAAGATGAATTCAGAATGCTCTAATGTTGTAAACATGGCACATAAACCATGGTCAGAAAAGATACTCAATACAACTTCTGTTTCTTTATATTTTTATATTTGTTTGTGGCTCATATGATCTATCCTGGAGAATGTTCTATGTATCCCAGTGATGTAAGGATGGTTCAACATATGGAAGTCAATACACATGATGTAACATATCTGCAGAATAAATCAAAAGAAACCATATTATTATCTCAATAGAGGCAAATAAGGGATGCTCGATATAATTCAATATTGCTTCATAATAAAAATGATGAACTAATTAGGTATAGAAGGGATGTACCATAACATAATAAATGTCATATGTTATAAGCCAATGACTAACATTGTAACGAATGGGGGAAAACTGAAATCTTTCTCTCTAAGCTTAGTATTGGGAATTTAGCCAGAGAAATCAGCCAAGAAAAAGAAATAAATGGCATTCAAACTAGAAGAAAAGAAGTAAAATTGTCACTGTATGCAGATGACATGATCTTGTATATAGAAAACCCCAGAGACTACACAAAAAACTATTAGAATCAATTAATGAATTCATCAGCATTACAGGACAGAAAATCAGCCTATAAAAATTAGTAGCATCACTATACACAATAGTGAATTATCTGAAAAAGACATCAAGTAAGCTATCTACTTAAATAATTGTTCTGACAAAATATCTAGAAGTAAATTCAACCAAAGAAGAATTTTCTACAATCAAACTAAAACATCAGTGAAAGAAACTGAAGAAGACACACTCATATACCCAATGGAAAGGCATTACATGTTCACAGATTGGAAGAAACAATACTGCTAAAATATCCATACTACCCAAAGTATTCTACTGATTCAATGCAATCCCTAACAGAGTACCAATAATATTCTTCAAGACCTAGAAAAAGCAATCCAAATATTTGTGTGGAGTGACAAAACCCTACTGAATATCCAAGGCAATCTTAGGTGAACTAACAAAGTAGGAGAGAATACACTAGCTTACTTCAAAATATGCCATTAAGTTATAGTAATCAAAACAGCATGGTATTGGCATTCCACAGACCAATGGAACAGAATTGAGAGACTAGGAGTAAACTCACACATTTATAGCCAACTTATTTTTCAATAGGTGTTAAGAACATACACTGGGGAAAGAATAACCCTTTTAACTAGGTACTGGGAAAACTGATTATCTACATGCAGAAGAATGAAATTAGACTCCTATCCCTCATCATTTACAAAAATCAACTCAAAATGGATTAATGTCTTTGATGTTAGACTGAAAAAAATGAAGCTACTAGAAGAAAACATACTGGCCAAACCTCAGGTCATTGGAATGGGGTAGGGATTTTCTTTGGACGAAACTTCAAAAGCATAGGAAACAAAAACAAACACAGACAAATAGAAATATCAAAAACTATAAAACTTCTGTACATCAAGGGAAGCTAACACCAGAGTGAAGTGACAACATAAAGAATGGGAAAAATATTTGCAAACTATACATTTGGTAAGAGGTTAATATCCAGAATATATAAGAAACTCCAAAAACTCATGTTCCAAATTTCCTACTTACTCTTCTAAATCCAATGAGAAAAATCTCTCTACTTTTACAGGGCTTAAGTAATCAGGTCAAAATCACGTTGATCAGAGGCAGTGTGAATGGGCATGTGGAAGACTCTGTTTAAAATAATTGGCAAAGAATCCAAATTGGATTGGAAGTGGTGATTATCTGAGTGTCTGCAGGATAACTAGCCATAATCCCAAAGTACTCCAAAATGTGGTTATATTTGCTTGCACTCAATGTGACTGCCTGATGGACCTCATCAGTTCACCAGTATTTTAGATCTTATTGCATGTGAATGGGAAACATCATTCATTCCCTCCTCTCTCTATCCAAAAAACATTTTATTCCAACTCTTTCTATGATATTTATCACACTGTGTTCAAGTGTATTGTCACCAAACATTTGAATCCCACCTTTAGTTTTTTTCTTCTTTCCCAAGATGTTAGTAAGTCTAGCATATAATATATTAGTGAGCCTTTAGTAATTGGGAGGAAAAAAATCGTGCACTCTCCTGGCTATAGAGATATAAGGGCTTCCAGAATATTCTTAAAGTTTTCCCAGGATCAAGTATTCTCCAAAAGCAGAAACTTTTCTGACCTGCTCTCTGTTGCTTGAGCCAAGGGGTAAATGCCAACATGATATCTGAGACAAGTTGTCCTTGTTAAGGTAAATAAGGTCAAGGGAAGAGTCTGAGGTGATACCAGGGATTCAGGTGTGGGTTGCAGAGCTGAACTGCAGATGAGTGAAAGTCATTTTAGGGGGTCTCAACCAGTAAAAACAATAACAAACAAATTTTTGATTGCTACTATAATCCTTGGACTTTAAGTCCCTGCTGAAATCATTACACAGGAAGTAACTGCCCTTGAAACCTCCTTTTCACCATGTGACTCTCCTTCCCCTTCTCATCTGATCTTTCCACCCCTCTACCTAAGTCCTCCTCCTGCTTCCCTTAGACTGTTCCTGTGAAACACAGGTGCTGCCCATCACTAGGGTTTTTGTTAGTCTTGCATCAGAAGAGTTTCATATTCTCCTTGTTTGCTGGAGGCTTCCCCTTCGCCAAGCCCCTCCCTTCAGATACTGTGTGCCTTGCGAAGCCAAGTCCTTCCACAACCCCTGCACCAGCCTTCACTGGGACAGATTTGCTGTATACTGGGAGGAGTCCTCCTGTGACTCAGTGGGATTTGAGTTGGCAGGTAGGGGAAGCTTTTGCCACTGAGCTGGGGAAAGCAATAGGCTTTATATTTCCAGCAAACCCTGTTTGAGACATGTGATGTGTTTTCTCAGGAGCAATGATTTGGCTCTTGTGCTATTGCAGACTGTTGTGACTAGTGATGAGTCCAGCTGGCTAAGGTGGACTGGTGGGCATCTTTCTATGAGAAAATGTGTCCTAAGTTCCCAAGGATGTCTTAACAATGGGAAATGAACTCTAATCTGAAACTGCATGGGAAGTGCCTTTTATTACTCAAGTTTATCACCCAAGGAGATCATTGCTTTTCTGGGTCCTGATTCTGAGCTAAGTTCTGGTTTTACTATCAATAAAAATCAGAGTCAAAGAACAGCAAGAACACAAAAGATTTTCCTGAAGATACCTTTCCAAAAAGCAACAGAGCCAGACTCCTTATTCTCAACAGAAACTCAAACTATTCTGACCTTGGATTTGATTTCTTCTTTTGAATATTCAGGAAGAGGGAAGTAAGAATGTGTTGAGGGGCAGCCCAAGTGCATTGACTGCACCCAAATCCCAGGTTTCAGCAAAGTTACTTCCCCCTCTGATATCATGTTCTTCTCAAGATATTGTTGTTAGAACTGTTAGAAACACCAGGTGTAATATAAAACAAACTCATTGTCAGAGTGGGTGAGCAAGAGAGACTGTATTTTTGCAGAGGGGTATGCCACCAATGGGGGTCCCAGACAAGCACACCTGTGCCAGGAATCCACAGAGATTTATCCCCAACCTGATATAATGCTGCCCTTCACTCTGACTGGAGGAGCTCAGGGTACAATCTATGCAATTGGCTAATATAAAATTGGGGCAAATACAGGAAATGGGTAGGAGGGTACAGGAAATGATTGCAGGTGTAATGGGATACATGTTAAGGAATTTAAAAAATGTTTTCTTTCTGACTCATGGTTCCCTGATTTTTTTTTTTTTTTTTTAGAGCAAGAAAAGTATATTTTGGTTCATAGTTTCAGAGGCTCCATCCATGGTAAGTCAACCCCATTGCTCTGGACCCAAGATGAGGAAGTACATTGTGGTGTGGGTGTGGTGTTGACCTAGTCATGGCATCCAGGAAGCAGAGGGGGAAGGGGCTGCAGGGAAGATGACCCTCTCCAGTGCCCCAATGACTCACCTCCTCCAGTCATGCCACACTTGCCTCCAGTTACCACCTAGTCAGTCCATTCAAACCAGGATGGACTGACTGAGTTACGGCTCTCATAATCTAATCAATTCACCTCAGAATTGTCCTGCATCAGCACAAGAGATTTTGGGGGATACCTCATATCCAAACCAAAGCACTCCATGTGCCCCAGTTGACACAGAGGGTGACATGACCTTGAAGCTGCCTCATCTACCAGTCCATATCACAGGACAGCACTTCTCAGAGCAAGTCCCAGAATCCAAAACCTGGCCCGTTCCTATTGAAATCAGGAGTGAGAAGGGACCATAAGTCAGACTGTTCAGCTTTGATTCAAGTGAGACTAGGGGAAAGGAACTGTTCTACTGACTGCTCCCAAAATTTCCTCTTTTATTTTTTTTTATTAGAAGTATATAGAGATACAATTGAGGGGGAAATATTATCAAACCAACAGTAATAAATGTATATATACTTTGTTATCCAGGAGTAATGCTAAAACATGGATGACCACCTTGGGTTTCACCTGTTGCAGTTTCCCCCAGAAGAACTCATGTGTTAAATGGGTATTAGCCCTCTGTCCAAGGTGTAGCAGGCAAAAGTTTTCTCCCATTCTGTAGGTTCTCTCTTGATGCTCTTGACTAGATCTTTAGCTGTGCAGAAACTTTTTAGTTTAATTGCATACCATTCATTTATTCTTGATTTTACAGCATGAGCCATAGGAGTTTTGCTAAGGAAGTAGCTGCCGACTCCTATATGCTGTAGTGTTGACCCTACTTCTTTTTCTAGTAAGTTTAAAGTTGTAGGCTTAATATCCAGGTCTTTGATCCATTTTGATTTAATTTTTGTGCAGGGTGAAAGATAAGGATCCAGCTTCAGATGTCTACATATTGCTGTCCAGTTTGTCCAACACCGTTTGTTGAACAGGCTATCTTTCTTCCACACTATACTTTTGCCCCCTTTATCAAATATCAATAGTTAAGGATATGGGGGTTTGTCTCAGGATCTTCTATTCGGTTCCACTGATCTTTGGTTCTGTTTTGATACCAATACCATGCTGTTTTTGCTACTACAGCTCTGTATTATAATTTCAGGTCAGGGATTGTGATATCCCCTATTTCTTCCTTTCTATAGAGTAATGTTTTGGATAGTCTGGGTCTCCTGTTATTCCATATGAACTTGAGAATTGCTTTTTCTATATCTGAAAAGAATGCCATAGGTATCTTGATGGGGATTGCATTGAATCTGTATAGGGCTTTGGGTAGAATGACCATCTTTATTATATTGATTCTGCCTAACCATGAGCATGGAATGTTTTTCCATCTACTCAGGTCTTCTGTAATTTCTTTTTTTAGTGTTTGATACTTTTCTTTGAAGAGGTCCTTAACATCCTTTGTAAGGTTAATGCCCAAGTATTTCATTTTTTTGGAAGTGATGGTGAATGGGAGAGATTTCCTGATTTCTTCTTCTGTGTATTTGTTGCTGGAGTAAAGAAATGCTAGTGATTTGCTGGAGTTGATCTTGTAGCCAGCAACTTTGCTAAAATCACCTATAAGCTCTAGGAGTTTTCTGGCTGATGTTATTGGGTTTTCTAGGTATAAAATCATGTCATCTGCAAATAGAGATAACTTAACTTCCTCTTTTCCTATACACATACATTTGATTTCCTTGTCTTGCCTGATAGCTATGGCAATGGTTGCAAGGACTATACTGAACAAGAGTGGGGAAAGTGGACAGCCTTGTCTTCTTCCTGAATTCAGTGGAAATGCTTTCAGTTTTTCTCCATTGAGGATAATGTTGGCTATGAGTCTGTCATAAATGGATCTGACATAGTTAAAGTATCTTCCCTTGATCCCTATCTTTTCCAAAGTTGTGAACATAAAGTGGTGAATTTTATCAAATGCTTTCTCTGCATCAATAGAGATGATTATATGATTTTTATTTTTAATTTTGTTTATGTGGTGAATTACATTTATTGATTTGCGTATATTGAACCAGCCTTGTTTTCCTGGAATGAAGCCCACTTGATCATAATGAATTATCTTTTTAATGTGCTTTTGTATCCGATTGGCTAAAATTTTATTAAGGATTTTTGCATCAATGTTCATCAGTGAAATTGGTCTGTAGTTTTCTTTCCTTGATGTGTCTTTGTTGGGCTTTGGGATCAGTGTAATGTTTGCTTCAGAGAAAGTGTTTGGGAGTGATCCCGCTCTGTCAATTTCCTGGAAGAGCTTGTAGAGGATCGGTGTAAGTTCTGTGTAGGCTTGGTAGAATTCTGCCGTATATCTATCCAGACCTGGGCTTTTCTTTTTTGGGAGAGCTTTGATTGCTGCTTCAATTTTGCTTTCTGTGATAGGTTGGTTTAGGTTCTCAAAGTCCTCCTGTGTTAAAGAGGGGATGTTGTGTGTGTCCAAAAACCTGTCCATGTCCTGGAGGTTATCAAATTTGGCAGAGTATAAGTTTTCAAAATAGGTTCTGATAAATATTCTGTATCTTGGATGAGTCTGTGGTGATATCCCCATTTTCGTCTCTGATTTTGTTGATTTGTTTCATTTCAATCTTCCTTTTGGTGAGTTTGGCAAAGGGTCTGTCGATTTTGTTAACTCTTTCAAGAACTAACTCTTAGATTTGTTAATAGATTGAATAGCTTTTTTGTTCTCAATTTCATTGATTTCAGCTCTGATTTTGGTGATTTCCTGTCTTCTGTTAGATTTAGGGTTGGACTGTTCCTCCTTTTGTAGTTGTTTGAGTTGAAGCATAAGGCTATTAATCTGCTCTCTTTTTAGCTTTTTGATGTATGCACGCAGTGCTATAAATTTACCTCTTAAGAAAGCCTTCATACTGTCCCAGAGGTTTCGGTATGTTGTTTCCTCATTCTCGTTCAATTCCAAAAACTTCATTATCTCTGTTTTCATTTCCTCTTTTACCCATCCTTCGTTTAAGAGGTAATTATTCAATTTCCAAGTATTTCTGTTGTTTCTCTTGTTGTTGATTGCTAAGATCATAGCATTATGATCTAACAGAATACATGGGATTATATCCACTTTTTTATATTTGCTAAGATTATCCTGGTGAACTAGGATGTGGTCTATTTTAGAGAAGGATCCATGGGCTGATGAGAAGAAGGTAAATTCAGCTGTCTTAGGATGGAATATTCTGTAAATGTCTGTTAAGCCCGATTGATTAATAGAGTAGTTCAGATTGGAGACTTCTTTATTGATTTTTTGTTTTGATGATCTGTCTAGAGTTGATAGTGCCCCCAGGATTATTGTGTTGAGATCAAGTATTTTTTCCATATATTTGGGGGGGTTGTAATTGGGGGCATAAATGTTGATTATTGTCATATCTTCTTGGTGAACTGTCCCTTTTAGTATGATAAAGTGTCCCTCTTTGTCCTTTCTGACTAGTTTTAGTTGGAAATTAATTTTGTCAGAAATTAGAATCGCTACACCAGCTTGCTTTTTTGGGTCACAGGCCTGGTAGACGTTTTGACATCCTTTCCCTTTCAGCCTGTGTCTATTTTTGAGTGTCAAATGTGTCTCTTGTAGGCAACATATTGTTGGACTTTGTGTTTTGATCCAGTGGATCAGTCTGTTTCTTTTAATTGGGGCATTGAGACCGTTCACATTCAAGGATAGAATACATGTGGAAGGCTGATTCACAGACTTTGTATCTATTACAGAATTTTGAGTCATCTTGAAAGTCAGTTTTTGTATAGTATGATTATTGACTCGCCCTTGTTTAAGATTTATCATATCGTTGGCATTATCTTCTAAATGCAGAACATCTTTGAGAATGCTCTGTAGAGCGGGGTTAGTGTTCACGTATCTTGTAAGCATGAGTTTATCGTTAAAGTATTTAATTTCCCCTTCGCATTTGAAGCTGAGTTTTGCTGGATATATTATCTTTAGTTGAAAGTTGTTATTTTTTAACACTTGAAAGATATTGTTCCAAGCTCTTCTAGCCTTCATTGTTTGTTCTGAAAAATCCATAGTGATCCGAATTGGTTTGCTTCTGAATGTGATTTGGGGCTTTCCTCTAGCAGCTTTTAGAATTCTCTCTTTAATTTCTCTATTATTCAATTTGTAAATGATATGTCTTGGTGAGTTTCTCCTCTTATTAGGTCTATTTGGTGTTCTATAAGCATCTTGGATGTGGTATTCTGGATCAATAGCAAAATGAGGGAAGTTCCCACTTATGATTTCGCTTAAAGGGTTCCTGAATCCCCTTGTTTGCTGTTCAGAGTTTTCCTCCAGGCCAATGATTCTCAGATTATTATGCCTCATCTCATCAAATATTACTTGGAAGTTCTGATTATGTAAAATAAGCTGTTTATCTTGTTTTTCTTCTTTGATTTCTACATTGTTTAGGCGATCCTCATTGTCCGATACTCATTCTTCAAGCGCTGAAGTTCTATTTTCAGTGGAGTTTACTCTGGTGTTGGTGTCTTCCAGTGAAGATTTGAATTGGTTAACTGTGTTTTTCAATCCAGATAGCTCTGCTACATCTTTTTTCAGAATGTCGATATCCTTGCACAGCTGATGTTTCATTTCCTGGAATTGATCCTTAATTTCTCTGTAGAATTTGTCTCTCATCTCTTGAAATTGCTCTCTGATCTCTTTCCTTATTTCCTCTCTCAACTCTTTGATTGCATTACTAATCATAATGCTGACACAATGTCTGGCTATGGACCAGACCCCCTGGCTATGGGGTCCTTAGGTGAGGAGGTCTGGGTTTGAGAGTTATTTCCCCTTTTCCTCATTTTCTGAGTCAGAGAGCTTGTCTTTTATTTCAGCCTTGTTACTCTTGTTGGAGAAATTGGAGCTTCTTATGACTTTGCTTTGTTGTGAAGGGGAGCTATTTGGTCAATATAGACCTAAAGATGCCAGATGGTTCTGTGAAAATTTGAGAGGCTATAAGTGCAAATACTAGTCCGTTTCAACAAAAACAGATGAGCTGATGATTATCACCAATAGTGGCAGCTTTCTTTGAGAGAACTCTCACTGTGTAGTATGATACCAAGCAAGTAGCCATTTTGAGGTGTGTCAATTTCTTCAGGTATTAGGGTCTCTCTGAAATTGGGGAGAAGGATTGACTAGGAAGTCAAGGAAGTGAATTGGGGAGGTATAAAATCACACCTGTCATTGAGTATAGGGGAACTAGGGATTAGGGGGGAGTAGGTTATTCTATTAGGACTAAGGAAAACATAGGACTGAGGTGTGGGTAGGGTAAAGACTTGGGGTGAGAATGAAAGAAAGATGCTTAAATTTAGGAATTACCAGAGTACAGTTGAGAAAAAAGTTAGCAGTAGGGTTCAATAAGACCTAAAGAAATAAGAGCCAATCACCAATTCATACACACAGATAAGTATTTACATCCACCGACACCAAAATTCAGTATTAATCATAAGGCAAGAAAGGAGCAGAGGAAAAAGAAGGAAAAGAAAAAAACAAAAACAAAACCCCAAAAAACCCACAGTAATGTTAAAAATTTAAAAATATTATTTTCCAGCCAGATTCCCTTTTTAAAAAAATTGAAAAATTAAAAAAAATAATAAAAGGAAAAAATGAAGAAATGAAAAAGAAAAATACCCCACAAAACTAGTTGGTACAGTTCTGAGATTTTCTGACCCTTAGATCAGGAGGTATGTATCATGGGGTGGTGCAATCAAATCCAACATCAAGCTGGGGATTCTTCGGAGTTGAGCTTGTTTGGGGAGAAGCAGATTGGTTGAGTCCGGTGGCCTGGATTTTCTTAGAGGATCTCCTCAAAATTTTCTGTTGCAAAGGGGTATTCAGCTCTCCCTGGGCTGTAATCCTGAGATGATTGCTTTCTGCCAATCCACACTGTAAATATTTCTTGGACCTGGGGCTCAGAAGTTGTAGACATTCGAGTTGATCCTATTGTAGATGCGTGGGTCTCTGATCCAAGGAGAGTGGCTAGCCTGAGACTTGCTTCCTCAGGATCACTGGTGACCCACTCTGCGTGTCTTGTGATGTTCAGGAGTCCCAAGAGCTGCTCTGTGGGGTTGAGTGAAACCCTCAGAAAATGGACCAGATCGTGCCAGTGCTTGTGTGATTCTCCATTGCAAGCACTAGGAGGCACCCTACTAGAGAGGTCCAGGTCTACGCAGCCTTGGCTATGCAAGGAGCTCAGATGCTAAGGTGAAGCCCGAGCTGCCCCATATATTCAAAGCTTCCTGAGGCAGATTTCAAGGAGAGGCTAAAGCAGAGGATCCCCTATAGAGGGACGGTCCCTGCTGGAGCAAGGTCTGTTCACAGGCTCCTCCTATTTGGATGGGAAGGGGGATGGACCAAAGGGCAGAAGGTCGCCAACTGAGAGGTTTGGGAGCTGGAGAGGTGAATCGCAGTTTGCTATGGCCCCCAGGGCAGATGGCCAGTTGGTGCGGGGCTGGTAACTTCTGTTTCTGGTCGTGGGGACTGAGGTCCCGTAATGCTGCTGGGCGATCCGCCCTGCCCTCAGGGACACGTCACAACGG
Source organism: Aplodontia rufa (assembly GCA_004027875.1). Lineage (NCBI taxonomy): Eukaryota > Metazoa > Chordata > Mammalia > Rodentia > Aplodontiidae > Aplodontia > Aplodontia rufa. The sequence goes on along the minus strand of PVKS010002874.1, from coordinate 88,053 downwards.
TGACCGGCTGTAGCACAAACAGCTACGAGTTCGCTAATGTGAGGAATTAATTCCCAGCGCTTTATGCAAGATTAGGTAAATTATGAGCAGTCAGATCAGGGAGTTCGCAGCCGGACGGGTTGGGGTACGTGGTTAGGAAACTCACTCCCTTGCTCTGTTTTAGATTCTGGTTTTCTGACCGTGGCAGCTGAGACCCCAAGAGAGTTTTTTTGCTGAGCAACTGGCCCCGCCCTCAGGGAAACGTCACAATCTGGCACCGGCTGCTCCCCCTCGCAGGAACAGCTGTAAGTTCGCTAATGTGAGCAATTAACTCCCGAGATTAATTCCAAGTTCATGGAAATGAAGAGCAGTCAGATCAGGGAGTTCGAGGCCCGATTAGGGTATTTGATTAGGAAACTTGCTCCGTTTCCTCCCCTTCAGGGAAGCTCCCCTCCCCCCGGGTGTGGGGCCGGTCACCCGGGTGCCACAAACTTCCTATTTTATTTTCATTAATGCTCCACGCCATTCCTTTGGAGTTAAAAAATTAGCGGGGGGTAATGTTCGCCCACACTGGGAGCTTCATCCTACCGTGGGAATCCGCTTGCAGACCTGCACGTGAGGTGACTCTCAGGAGCATCTCGGAGTCACTGCTGCTGGGGTGGCCTCCATCTTCTATCTCCTGGTTCCGTGACTTAAGATGGCTTCAAACTTAAGTTGCAATAGATATGCCTATGTTGTGTTATAGTTTTAACTTTGATAGAAAAGAAATGATAAATCTCACAAGACACTTGTTGAATGTAGTCTGAGTAGCAAAGATTTTTAAAATATATCTGTGTTGAAGCATTTGTTGTTATTCTTCCTGCTTGCTGCTAAATGAAAGAGATATGATAGTTTTCTTAAATTGATTCAGCCCTGGCAAAGTTGGTTGGAGGTGCTGAGTGAGTTCCAATGAATTTTTTATGGTTTAGATATGAGGTGTTCCCCAAAAGCTCTTGTGTGAGTCAACGTGAAAGGGTTAAGAGGTGGAATGATTGGCTTATGAGTGTGTTAACCCACTGATAGGGATTAACTGAGTGGTAACTGAGGCACATAGGGAGTGGATGGAGGAGGTAGCTCATTGGGGGGGCGTGTCTTTGGGGTTTGTATTTTGTCCTTGTAAAGCAGAGTTCACTCTCTCTGCTTCTTGTTGGCCATGTCCTGAGCTGCTTTCCTCCACCACACCCTTCTGCCATGATATTCTGCATTACCTAGAGCCCTGAGGAATGGATATGGACTGAGATCTCTGAAACCATGAGTCCCCAAATAAACATTTCCACCTCTAACTGTTCTTGTCAAATCTTTTGGTCTCAGCAGTTAAAACACAGACTAAAACAGTTAGACTCAATTCATATATTTTTATACCTTGCTTCACACTCATACGTCATCTGCTAGACATGTCATTAAATGAGTGGCAATAATAATCCTTGTCTTTTGTTTTTCCTTTTTTCAGTTCTTTTGTTTCCTTCAGCTTCTTGACCTTGAAACTGGCCTGAATGATTCCACTGTTTGCAGTATGCTAAATGAAGTCAGCTCTGAACTTCAGGACTGTGTTTTGTAATACAAAGGAGCAGGAGTAACACTGTACTATTATTTTATAACAAAGCAGTTTCTCTTGTATCCTTAAAAGGTAAGGTGAGAAAATTCACAAGCACCAGCATCCTTTCCTTTCATTTTCACATCATGATTTCTACTTAAATCTTATCCTGGAATAATGAGCCTAGAACACAGAGAAAGTAAAAGGCAAAAACAAATCAGAAAGCCAAAACAAAACTAAAAAACTGTTAAGCTCTGCTCTACACATACCCTCCTACTGGGAGAGTGGAGGTGGGGGTTCAAAATCTGTTTAGTGAAAATCAGAAGTTGATACCGCAAGCTTCTATTAAAAGGAAGCCCTGTCTTTATTTTTGTTTTGCTCCAGAGACCTTTCACAACATCTCTCATTGAGAAAATAACCCTGAATAATAGCCAAAAATTACCACAATGGATATTTGATATTTATCATGTTGTTTTTAATAATTATCATCTTTAATCATGTAGGCATATTAAGAATCGTAAAAAATTTGTGATAAACCATTTCTTAGGGTGATTTATTAAGACTAAAGAGACCATAAAGTTTCAGTAAATAATTCCATGTAGTGGAAATAATTTATATTGAATATAAATCTAAACAAAGTTGGTGTCTGTGCATTAATTGACTATTCATGCAAGTTCTTTGATGCTACTTGTTAAATCATTGAAAAGTATCTTTAGGATTTTATTATTAATAATAAAGGAATTTTACTTAAATATTCATGATTCTGAAAGGCTAACAAAGTCTCAAGGATATTATAATCTGTCATATTGAAGTGAGAAGGTTTTTGCCTATGAATGTAAAATATTTTGCTTTGTAATTGGCCACTTACAAAGTAGGATAGTGACTAAATTTTAAAAAAAGGCATTTGATGCAAGTGAAAATACAAGACTCAATGGATTATATGTGAGGAAATTTGAATTCATACTTTTTCTAATTTGTATACTTTAGTGATTAAAAACAAAAACAAAGCCTTGCTATTGAGCTTCACTTTTGAATGACACCTCTCTTTCCCTGTCCGCATCCCACTGCTGTATTTTCCTTTGCAGGAATTTTCCATGATGAATATGTTTATTTTTTCTTAGAGTAAAGCTCTTTTTTATTTATTTTATTAGAGCTATATAGTTATACATACTAGTTGGGTTCATTCTGACAAAATCATAAATTCATGGAACTTGATTTCAGTTAATGATCCTCTCCTTTTCTCTCCCTATTTTCCCCCTTCACCATTCTCCTTCCTCTACTCTGCTAGACTTCTTTTAGTGCATGTAATTATTTGTATTTGATTAGCTCTTTTCACTTATACATAAGGGTGAAATTCCCTTGATACATTTGTATGTGCATACAACATGATTTGTAAAAAATTCATTCAGTATTGCCTCTTATTTCCTGTTCTTCCACTCTGACTCTTGATCTCTTTCTTCTACATTATTGATCTTCCCTATATATTTTTGATATCCTATCCTTTCCTCCTCCATTTCTTTATTTTACTCTGGCTTTTGCATATGAGAGAAAACGTTCCACCTTTGAGTTTCTGAGTCTAGCTTATTTCACTTAACATGAGGCTCTCCACTTCTATCCACAGCCATAAATGCCGTACTTTTATTACTCTCTGTGACTAAGTAGAACTCCATTGTGTATATATACCACAATTTCTTAGTCCATTCATCTAATAGCAGGCATCTGGGTTGATTCCATAATTTAAATATTGTGATTTGTGCTGCTATAAACATTGAAGTGGCTGTATTGCTATAGTGTGCTGATTTTCATTCTTTTTGGGAAAATACCAAGGAATGGGAATAGTTGGGTCATGTGATGGTTCCATTTCTAGTATTTTGAGGAATCTCCATACTGTTTTCAAAAGTGGTTGTGAGGCAGAAAAAGCTAGGCAGTCAGTATAGGCAGAATGATATGGGTTGATAAAGAGGAAATTAGCTGATGGTCATTTTTTCTGAGAAGGCAAAGAGCATCCACTGGCCTGAGTAAGAAAAAGCTAATTTGAAGTAAGCAGTAAGCTAATTTGCATCTCTGGTCCAGACAGTGACTTCCCATCTGCTGATAAAGATGCTCATAGCCCATAAGTGAAGACTAGATCAGACCATAATTTCACATTCATACTCCTAGATATGGGGGAGGGAAGGCAATGATTAATCAAGGGAAGACAATCTTAAATCTTAAAAAGGGCAAGTCACATCCCCTCTTTGAGTTCTCGGCTCTGAGTCTCCCTTCCCCTGGAGAAGTCTTTTCTTTCTATCATTTCTTAAATAAACTCTGCGTGACTTGCCTCCATGTCCCTCAGTTTCATTCTTCGACTCCCAGAGTACATGAACCCAGCATCTACAAAACCAGCATCAATTGTACTAGTCTACAGTCCTGAAACACAAATGGCCAATGAATGTATGAAAAAATGTTCAACATCTCTAGAAACCAGGGAGATGCAAATCAAAAGTACACTAAGATTTCATCTCACTCCATTCAGAATGGCAGTGATCAAGAATGAAAACAATAGGGGCTGGAGTGGTAGCTCAGTGGTTAAGGCACTTTCCTGGCAAGTGCAAGGATGCCAGTTCAAACACCAGCACCATGCATACGACAAAGTGTTTGGAGCAAAGACTAAATAAAATTGATTCTCTCTTTCTCTCTCTCTCACTGTCCCTCTATCTAAAAAAAAAAAAAGAATACAAACAATAATAAATGCTGGTAAGGATGCAGGGAGAAAAGGTATACTTGAATGTTTTTGGTGATATTGAAAGTATAGTTCTTTTACAACTTGAATTTGTTAAATCACACAGTAGTGTTCCAACTTATCAGTGGATGATCATCATGGACTCTCAGATCTAGTTATTTTTGTCCACTGTCTAAGAGAAGAAATAGATTCCATTTTCTGAATAACTGGGTTTTGTTTGGATGCAACTTATACAGGTATTAGTCTGACTTGAAGCATTATTTTTAAAAATTTTATTTTCGTTTTATTTCTGAATGTTAAAATTATGGCAAGATATTTAGAAATTTCAGAGAAGCTTAATGAAAGTACAAGTCAGCAGAAATTCCACCTTCTGGAGAGAACTGCTGCTAGCATTTTGTATGATCTATAGAAATTATTTCCTTTTAACTATTTATTACTGCAAATAATACATGTAAGACTGTAAATAAAGTAGATTACCAATTAAATTTGAATTTCAGATAAACAGTGAATACTTTCAAAGTGTATGTATGTCCCAAAGATTTTTTAATACTTATGCCAAAAATATATTCACTATTTATATGAAACTCAAATTTAACTGGGAATTCTCTATTTTTATTTGCTAAATCTAGAAACCAATTCTGCTAATTGTGAAAAAAAAATTTTAAAGCAAATGCGTAACAAAAGGAAAGAAAGTTCAGTCCCTAGGATTTTCACATTCTCATCATCTTTGATTCATTTTTAAAAATTCTCATCTAATTGAAACTAGTTTGGGTGTATTCCAACCAAATGATTGCCAATGAAAGTGTTTTTAAAATAATATATTATCCAAAAGTAATACTGGCATCTTCACTTCCTCTGGTTTTTCCTTCTTTACCTCCAGCCATCTTGTTAAAAAGAATGAATATGAATGAAGCACAGAACAAAGAAAGCCAAGAGCATTGCCAAAGCAACAGGTTTTTTGGGCTGCTAGGAATTTGCTAAAATATTGGTGGGGAGATCTGGGTTACAGGTAACTTATTATTTTTATCATTGGCAGGAGAATGGCAAGGGTTGGACTTGCTTACTGAAGAATGTGTGTGTTCATGTGCATTCCTATTCTTCTGTCTGCCTGAAACATAGTTGATGAACTGGACAAACATACTGAAGCCCAAAAAGTTTAACAAATTTCCCTCACTGCCTATTTTTGGAAAATGATGTAAGTAGGTTATCTATCCTCTCTGTTAAGATAAAGTGAGAGAATAGGTATTGACTTTCCAAAGGATTTTTATGTTGTTCCAGATACCAGGATAGGGCTGTGTGTAACACAATTGCACAAGTTAAAGGATTGTCTGTATATTGGCAAGAGATTAGATGAACGTCAGCCACAAAGAACAATGTTTGGAGTAGAGATGGCTCCTTTGACAGGAAGATCTACTGTGGAGGGAACATATTTCCTGAGATCTCTATGTTGTACGTGTATCAGTATTATTTTAATGAAGAGTGCAATTGTTTTTGAGGAAAGAATAATGGTTGAATCAGTTTCCATAATTTGTCAAGCAAGGACTAGATTTCTAGATTTGTGTCTTTCTTTTCATTTATTTTTTCATCTGGCTTTTGTTTCTCCAACACTTAGTTGTTCATATCGTGCTGAGGTTTGAACCAGACAAGTGCTCCAACCACTGAGCAACTGTTTCATCCCTAAGGCCCACATTTCTAAGAAAGTGTCCAACACTTCTCTTCCTTTGCCTCTCCACCAGGGCTAGGGCAAGGATGTTTCATTGGTTTGCAGATAGGAAGTGATACTTTCCGTGTGATAAGTGGAGGGATTAAGAGCCTATCTGCACAAGAGCTGAGTCTCTCTTTGGCCCTTCTGACTCTGTTGGGCTTTTCACTTCTACCTGAATGACCAGGTCTGCTGTGGTTCTGGGGAACAAACTTTCCCATTGATGTCTGGACTTTAGTATTAGAAGAAGAACATTTACCTGCTTGCTGTGTTTTGCACTTTAGGTTTAATTTGAAAGGCAACCAGACAGTTGTGAACATTCCTTTAAAATGCCATTTATATAAGAGAGGGCCTGTTATTAAACTGTTGAGCTGTTTTATCCATCTGCTGGCCAACCTTAAGGTCATGCTTAATTAAAGAGATCTTTTTCCTGTCTGGGCAGAGATTCAAAAGAAGATTCCTTTTGTGGATGAGACTCCTCAGCTGTTAATACCTGGTGAAGGTCAGGAATAACCTTCTCCACCAGGTGCAGAATAAGTTATTGGAGAAAACAATGAAAGTCTCAGTTCCTGCCCTCAAGGAACACATCTGGTGAAGAAAACAGAGTAGAAACAATTACAATGTGAAAATGCTTTGGAAGACTAAGTCCATGGAGATGGATGTGTACATGGTATACAGGGAATGGTATGAGATGGTTTCCTGGAAGAGGTAATATTTAAACTGAGTCTTGAAACTCGCAAGAATAAAAAAAATTAGTATTATTTTTTCCAGGAATGGCACTGACAATATATAGAAATGGGGATACAGTTGCATATTTGGGGAATTGCAAGTCAGTATGTCTGGATTTGGAGCAGGGGCAGAAATAAGTAAAAAAAAATTTTGGGAAAGGAGAGCAGAAACAATCTTTTTTTAAACTGAATAATTTATTTATTTATTTTTATTAGATGAATATGGAGTTACAATTGAGGGGAATCATTGTCAAATGATCAAGAACAAATATATATTTACATAGTTATCCAAGGCTGATGCCATGTCATTGATGCCCTGCTTGGGTTCCCCATGATTCTATGTTTCCTCTATAAGTACCCCAAGCAGGAACAATCTTGAACTTTGTTACAGAGCTTTGGTTTGATACTGAGAACCATGGCAAACCACTGACAAATATTAGGAGTGTCGTGATTGGATTTAAATGACTAAAAGATATTGCATACAACAGCAACAATAAAAGGGTTAAAAAAAGCAAGACTAACAGACGCAAGAAACGAGCTAAGGCAATGGCAATGGGGGCAGATGCAAATATAATTTACATCAACAAAATTTAGGGATGAATGGGATGAATGGGGAAGCCAAGGGGAATAACTTCCAGGTTTCCAGTTTGTGACATTGAGTGGATGGTGATACGATTCATTACAAAAGAGGACAGGAAAAGGGACTGACTTTCAGTTATATTTTTGACATTTTTAGTTTGATGCTTGTGAAATATTCAGAAGAGGCCTTGAACTTAAAATAAAAGTTAGCTAGATTTATAGGTTTGAGAATCAGCAATAATTAAAAATTATATTGACCCTAGGGTCTGTCTATCTGTGGTATTTAGAGATATTAGGCTAGGATAAACCTCATTATATTATTTCATATCTTATGTAGTGCTTTCTAGATATTTATAGATACTTATTTTATAGATGTTAAAATATTATTCATATTTTTATTTTTTCTTATTATTTTTAACATCTCATAGTTATCTCAATTCCGAAAGATGGTAAGTGCACCATTGGTCTCATTTCAGGGAAAAGGAAACATGTTCAGTTTCAATGGCTTTTCAGAGGTCATAAAGCTAGTAGTTATGATGGTACTCTGACTTCAAATCCAGCGTTCTTTCCTATATACCATGGGTCCTCCATTATTATAGTAAACAATTCCTTAACTAGCCATGTCCTCCTTGCAGCAGGCAAATGTACATCGCTTAAGTGTTTTAAAGGCAAAGGTACGATACCAACATGAAGATTATACCGTAGCACTCTTAGCATGCGCAATACCATGATAAAATAAGATGTTCTTATGTTACTGTTAAATGTATTTTTCATGCATGCTTGTTATCTGGAATATACTATAAGATGTGTGGTTACATAAAGAACTCCAATTTATCTGGGTCATACACCTCTCTTTCAGTGTATGAAAAACAGAGCCCTGGGTGGGTACAACTCTGTGATAAAGTTATGCTCTGTTCAGCACATGCCTGTCCTTCAGCTCTGCTGGTGTAATTGTGGAAACTGGAAGTGGATCATATATGCAAGGAGTATGAGAAAAGCATATGAGGACATAATGAGTTCCCTATTCTATTTCTTATGTCAAGAAATGGATTGGTCAGAGCACTTATGAACTTTTAATTTGGATAAGGCTTTAGACTATCTATGGAAGCCCCTTAGGTCCCTCTCTGGGTTGCTCTCTTATTCCCTCTGAGCTCAGCTGGTGTGACATCCACAGGCTCTGCTTCTCTGCACACCCAGCCTTCCTGGAGAGGGCATTGGGCTGCATGTCCCAGATGAACCTTTCAGAACACTTTTGGTCTGAGCTCTCTCACCATTGGCATCATGCCTCACCTTCACTTGCTTCCCAGATTCCTGGAAAACCTGCCTGGACCAACAATTGTGACTTCAACAATAATAAAGAGGTGAGAACAGTCAAGTGAACTCAGGAAGAGTGACACAATTTTGTTTTCCTAATTTCAAGTACAGTTTCTCTCTAAATATTAGTCTTCTTTCTCACCATAGTTTACTTATCTTTTTACCTTTCATTGAACATTTCGGTTATTTATAAATTCTGCTTATGGATAATGGCATAGACATATTTGTCCATTAAATTATTTTATTGTGTTGAATTTTAATAAATATTGCAATTGGCATAAGTTTCAAAAGTTCTCTAAATTCTTAACAATTCCTCTCCACTAAGATCTTTTCTTATGACAAAACTATCTCTGTTTTATCTTTCTTTCTCACCCTTGTCTTTGTTTAATAACCCTGACTGAATTCCTTATTATTTTCTTGTGAAATGTTGCAATCTCCTGTATATGGTCTCCATCTAAGACCTTACAAGAAAACATTTCTTGAAATACATCATCAGACTAGGTCATTGCTCTTAGCAGAGATACTTAGTGCCTAAAAAGACTGACAGTCCTTACATAAACAATGACCAGTCTTGGTAATGCAGGAGATTCCATCGGCTAAACCACTAAGTTTTCTCAGAACTAAAATCCATGGTCTCTGATAAACAAAATTCCTGTGTAACTAACTGATTGTTCTTCACAAGCAGTAAATGAGTGGGGATTATCCCAGAGGCTGCCATCTTGAACAGTGCCATAGTCTTGAATCCTATACTACTCCAGGGCTTATGATTCTTTATTCAGTTTTTGTAGCTGACTTTAGACATACCTAATTGAAAGCATTCTTCTTCCATCAGAATAGGATTAAGAAGAATATCCTTTCTGTGCAGTTTTTAAAACTCTCAATTTTTGCCTGTGACCAAAATTTCCAAGCCCACTTCACCCTTTCCATGTACTGTGGCTCAGAACTTTGGAAAACCATCTGAGTTACACTCAGGTATTTAAACTTGTGCTATAATTAGAGGACAAATCTGATTCTCTGATTTTTATTCCAAAATGTCAACTCTGCTTTTCATAACCCTTGTATTTTTAGCATATAGAACCACTTTAAATAACCTCTAGAAAATGTTCTTTTGTATCCTCCTGGAAATTCTGATTTTGACTCTTTCACCTTACACATCCTGAAAAAATACCTACTCAACAGAGAAAATTAATACAGATTTTCAAGCATGCTAATCATGCGTTTATTTTTACCTCATACTGAATAAGATCATATGACTTTAGCTCTACATATACGTTTTCAAATATCTACAATTCAGTAGCATGCATCTATCTTTTATGAGTGTTAGTGAAGCAGTGGCCATTTGAAGAAGAAAGAATGCACACTGTTGATTAAACTGGTGCAGAAGAGTAACCCATCATGTGACCTAGAATCACTCTGTGAAGACTATGTGTCATTGCCTCAGCTTCCAGATCCAGGAAAGTCTGAGTCCAGAGACAGACATCATTCAGCACCCTGACCCCCAAACTGAAGGCGAACATTCCCAAAGTTATTGAGCTGGGGTCTTCTGACCGTCATGGTAAGGGGTCTTTGGAAGAGAAACAAGGAGACATGAGTGTGACCCTAGTCAATCAGAGTAGTTGCTCTGCTTTCTTGTTTTGCACATTGTGCCTCTTTAGAAGATTTTGTTTAAAGAAGCTGTTCAGTTGCTACTCCTACATTTGGAGACCTCTGGTTCAACAGTTGAAAGAAAGTGAGTTATGACATTAAATGAGATGAATTTTCAACTCCATCACTCACTAGCTGTGTGTCATTGACCATGCAATCAACCCTCTTAGCATTGAAGTTTCCCTATCTGTAAAATGAGACTATTGATAACACCTACTTTTGAGGAGGTATGATAGGGATTTAGTGAGATCTAGTAAAATACAAAAAATGTCCATTACAGTTTATATATGATAAGTTCTAGTTTCTTCATTGCTCTCCTCTAGGGTTAGCTATTCCTAGAAGGCAGGTTCGGTGCCTTATTTCTTCTTTTGTCCTCCCTAATATAGTTGTTTTTAACTTTTGTTGTCTATTTAGCATCATTCCCAAGGAGAGTCTAGTGTTCACCTACACTGAACAAACTTTCAAGACTTGCAACTTGGCAATTAGCTTAAAAATAACCTACTGTATAATCTGTACTTCACGAATGCTTCAAACTGAACTCCTGGGAAACTTGCTTCCATTTATTAACAGTGAACACAATATAATGTGTCATGTTTCTTGTTTATGCTTTTGCTACCAAAAGATTCAAATTCAGTTTTACAGTTAAATTTTAGTAAATTTACTTAGTTTAGGTTGTCTGATATTAGTTTTACTTATTAGCTTTATTATTTAATACTTTTTTAAAAAGACAAAAACATTTTTGCTTGGTTTTGTGGTTTTATTGTATGTTTTATTTTCACTGTATGCCAAGTTTTAAAAAATTAGTTTGGAGACATTTAGTGCATAAATAATTTTAAAAATGCAAATATACCCTTCATATACACTTTGCTCCTGCCAAACTGGAGTTGGCCCTCTTTATGCTTTTGCCCAAAGGATCCTCTTTGTTTGAAAAACTTTTCCTTCCATAGCTTCAGACTTTGAAATCTCTGACACATTCACACCTCATGTCCCAGGCCCTCTTTAGGGAGCTGGTTCTGAACTTTCCTTGATCTTCCAGAGATGAATGGCACAGTATGTGTAGATTCAAGTTGGCATGAGGTCAGACAGGAGATTAGTCTGTCCTGAAGTGACAGTGTGAAGTGATTCATTGTAGGAATGTCCACCAGAAGTTCTGAGCTATGGGAAAACACTCCAAATTCTAGGTCTTCCTTAAGGAAGCAGAGGCAAAGAGTGGAGACCAATAAGTGGAAAGGAAGTAGCTCCTCAGAAACAAATGTGGGTTTGAATCATGGCTCTCCACGTATCTATTAGCTCTGTGTCTTTGATCAGTGAAGTACCAGCTTGCTCTCTGAACGAGTATGTCGGCTAGAAGTAGTCTGGCCCACATGACTAGAATGACACTAACTAATTTTTTTCAGAAATAAACAAGTCCAGAGGAAGTAGTGTAGGGCATTACAAGGGCTCCATCTTTCTAAGTGGCCACCCTTATCTCAGCTTCTCATCCTCATGATTGTAAGATGGTTCCTCTACCTGCAAACATGGTGAGAAGAAAGAGGAAAGATGAAAGGAAAGGCAGAGTCCAGCTGAATTTGCTTTCTTTAAAACAAGTTTCCCAGGAACCCACCTGTCAACCACCACTTATATCTTATTGATCACAGCAGTGTCACATGGACATCTGGAGTTACAAGAGAGGCAAGAGAAAGAGAGAGGAGTAGGAAGAGAGACAAGAGTGTAGCCTGGACACTCAGCTTCCTTGAGGTAAAATTAAGCTTTTATGGATAAGAATGGAGGAGAGAGCAGGTGCTGCATAGTAGTGTGTTTCACAGTGAGGGAAATATGCTCCCTGAGGATATGGAAGAAAGACAGCCCAGCACACAACCTTGGGGCCTCTAACTTCTCTTTCTCAACCTTCCGGATTACTCAGTAACTCAATTTCCTCCTGTACGTCACCATTTCTTTTTATATCCTGACTTATAAATTGAATGACCAGGCAATATCATCATTTCAAATTATAGCCCCTTTCAAATAAAGGATGATTATTCAATTCATGTTTGAAATTCTCAGTGAAGTGTGATAGAGCAGCATCTATAATTTTATTGTTTTACAAAGATGTGTCTTTCTTTTTGGTAAAATATGATTGTGTTAAGCAAGAAGGAAATAGCTGATTCCTAGAGCACTGTTCAGTTGGAAGATTTAAGTCCCCAGCTAGCACAGACTGGCATGAAGCCTGCTCAGTGACTCCAGTACTTTACCCTGACAGCTCAGCCTGTTAGTAGAAGAATCCCACCACCTCTTAGCACTGAGTTATTGCAGGAGGCCCTTGACCCATGGTGAGAGAGAAACTTAGGCACCATTTGAAGAGAAAGTCACCTCTGATACTTAACTCTTTATTCCTTGCTGGTTTCTCTAAGAATTTCTCCTTCCACTGGAGTGTCCTGACATTCCATGTTTTAGCCTCAAATGAAGAAGATGCCAGATCAAGTAGTCCAGAAATAAGTGAATGAAAGGATTATAGGGTGATGGGAAGTGGAATGGGGGAAGACGATGGCGTTCAGGAGCAATATGGATGGCAAGGCTGGAGAAGGCCTGTCATAAACATGGTGGTTGACTCTATAGTGACCTCCGCCTGTAAACCTGCAATAAAGAAAAAAATTCTTGTCTGAACCACAGTCATCCACCCCCTTCAAATTGTATTGTGTCATTTTTAGTTTAACCATAGTCTTTGTGGTGATGGTTTCCCAAAGTTATTTCTAGCTTTTAACTGATAGTATATATGGTTAGAACAATCAGACCTACTCCATCCTCACTGATTTTCCTTCAGGTATCATTATAGGATTAACAGTAAACTACTCTAAAAAGATTGTAACTACAAGAGAGAAGAGGGAAAAGGGAATGCATGAATTACACCACACTTTTATTCTGAATACTCTCCTCTGGGAAATTTAAATTCTGATTTAGAATGTGATGCTCTGATTCCTGTTTTCTATGAATAAACAATTATGTAATCTGAAACTCATCAGCATTTAAAAACTGAAATTAAAGGCTATTTTCAAATAAAGATGACTTTGACTAGATATTAATGCCAAATGAGCCATTAAGAAAAATGTCACTGAAGCCTGAGCAAAGGAAACGACAAATATCAGAGTGAAGGAGAGGCCCGCTTGGGCATGTTTTCTGAGCTCCTCATTTATTCATTCATGTGCACTAATTCATTCCATGAGCATTTTTATGTGCCCTTAGGGTGGCTCTCCTCACTACATTGCTTAGATGGAAGATGGTGGGTCACAGGGGGTGACACCTATTTTATGGCCAGGACAGTTGACCTGAGGTCTCAACAGCTGCTGAACAGATAATAGGTCTCTGATGAGTGGGCTCAGAGTTTACAAGTGAATGTGATTTTATACCTCCTTCTGAAGACTGCTGCCAGATTCTATGAAACTCAAAGTAGTGAGAGAATGATAGAAAACCACTCTTTATTGCCGCTCCAAACGTTCACATCTAATTGTTAATGATGCTTCTTTGCCAAGTGATTTATATGTCACTTCAAGAATATTTGATCCTCAAACCAACAAAACAGTTTTCTGTTTATTTCAGGGGAAAAAAAATACTGCACCAGCTGTAGGAATGTTTTTGTCCATGTGAATGGTTTTACTTAATATTCCTCACCTGAGGCTATTATTGATTGACCCACCAATGACTTAAGTGCAATTTTATTTTGAACATTTTAGATTTGAGAATAGGTATCATGTGACATAACCTCATACTAAGACTTTCAGGGCTGTCTTAGTTCACCTGGTCAGTTGGTATAGAATAAGGGTTGGCAAGCTGTAGTCCATCAGCAAACTCCTCTTTCTGTGTAGCTTGCAAATGAAGAATGGATTTTACTAAGAAAGAGAGGGTGGAGAGAACATTCTCTATGTATTGTTATTGGCTGTCGACAGGAGCTGATGGAAGCAGGACTGAGCAGAGCAGAGCAAGTTGAGCGATAGTACAGTTCCCATCCTTGGGTTTCTGACAACATCAGGATCTTTGGAGCTTGGATGGCTCTTCAGATTTCAGGTTCTCTAGAGCAGGAAGGGAGGACCCAGGCCTTTGTATTTCCACATAGATGTGCATGCCTAGAAGGAGGTACAACTCTAAGCCAGGCTATTTTCTTCAGCTAAGACTATCCTCAAAGAGGGCTATCTGTTGAAGCTCATCCTCATCAGCAGTCTCAAGATCCAGGGAAGCAAATCCTTCACTCCTAAAGAAACCCCAGTCTGGCCTGCAGGCTTCCCTGAGGGTAGGCCCACCATACTGCTGGTCTGTGTTTTATATTGCTGCCCTGTAGTTCCCTGGTCTCAAGTCCTAGCTCGCCACAGAAAGGCCTAAGGGAGAACACTCACACAAAGAAAAGGGAAAGACATTTCTCTCTGAGAGTTGGAACCATATCTAGGCTATTAAACCCATGCTTAGGCTTTACCAAGAGAGAAAAGAGAAGCAATAAAGAGATTCTATCAATCTCAAGAGTGGAAGAGGCCAAAAGTGAGCAGACTCTCAGAGGGTGCACTGCAGGACCTCATATGTGTTACTGATCATATCAAGTTTTCAAGGGCATCACAAATGCCTGGCTATTTTACCCATTTGGTAAATTTATATAGCAGCAAAGAAGGGGAAGTCTTGAATTTCCTTTTAAAGCAGATTGCCGTTTCTCCCCTTTAACACTAAATATCTTAGAGTAGCCTCTGTGACTTCTATCTTAAATCTCTCCTATCCTAAATCTCTCTTCCTTATTTTTTGATATCTTATTCCTTCCTACAAAACTCACTTCAGCGTTCATCTCATCCAACAACTTGTCAAGATCAAGGTTATTTTTGCACTAAGGCTGAACTGATGTCATTGACTCCTACCCTCTTGGAGTTTGTGAGTATAGGTTGACAAAGGCAGAGAGGGAACAAATTCTGAGGTAGCTGTGTTATCTTGCCTTCAGGGATTGGGCTGTGTGTGTCATACACAGTCAGTAAATATTGAACCAGCACAAGAAATATGATGCAGAGAAGGGTGAATGACTCACCTGACATTACATGAAGAGGGATTCATAAAAATGGACCAGAGATCTTGGTTCCCAAACATTCCTCAACAGTACCTATCCATATATTTTATTTTATTATTGCTATTTTTTGTTCCTTTCATTCTTTTAAAATCTAAAATACTCCATTACTGGGATATAGATGTTTATATTAATAGAAATCTTTACTGTATACTACTTGTGTTTCTTTTTATTCTTCAGAATTTTAAATCTGACATTCTTACTATAGTTTTTGATCAGTCAGATATGTTTTTGTGGGAGGAATTATTGAATCTTTAAGAGTAAGACTAAACAGAGGGCTGAGATGAATGATTTGATTTTCTTTTTTGCAGTATGGAGGCAATAAGGTCTAACTCTTGATGTGGATATAATATAACTGAAGGTATGTTTTTCAACTGTTAAGGAACTCAGCAAAAATGTTACCACCATAGATAAAAAGATCTATTAATACATTATTCCTAATGATTGAAATATGTTCACCAAAATATTGTTTAGATTTAAAGAAAGTATTTAACAAATACTGTGAATTCTGAACAATTGTTTCTTAATCTGTTCAAAACTGAGCAGGATGTGGGTGCCTATGACAGAACATTTTATTTTTCCATATTCTCCATATTTGGAAGAGTTGCAAAGAGTTTATGGAAAGCTGGAATGGGGTCACATGCTGAATTTTAAGCTAAAATTTATGACAAAAATGAAAAAATTACAAAACAGTTCTCAACTTTTACTGTTTAGATAGGAATTACTACAATGTGGATCAAAGGTGTTCCCAAAAGCTCATGTGTGAAACAATGCAAGAGGGTTGGAGGACAAATGGTTGGGTTGTGAGAACCTTAACCCAATCAGTGAATTGATTCCCTGATAGTGATTAACTGAGTAGTAGCTGAGGGCAGGTAGGGTGTGGCTGCAGGAGGTCGGTAATTGGGGGCGTGTCTTTCGGGTATGTTTTATATCTGGCCGGTGGAGTCTCTCTCTGCTTCCTGATCATCATGTAAGATGTTTCCCTCTACCACACTCTTCTGCCATGATAATCAGTTTCACCTGGAGCCCAAGCAATGATCCAGACTTCTGTGGACTAAGACTTCTGAAACTGTGAGCCCCCTAATAAACTTTTCCTCTTAAAATTGTTTTAGACAGGTCTTTTAGTTACAACAATGAAAAAGCTAACTAAAACAGGAACTTACCTCAATTTTGGTATAGTATTGGTAAATATATTTGTTAATAACTGATGGTCATCACTAAGCATAGTTTTATCTAGTTGGTACAGAATAGTCTAAACTGAGTTATATGTTTGCTGTGGTTGGATAGGTTTTGAGTGTTTTTCACATGTTGGAGGCTTAGAAATTGGTGTGAGGATGTTGAGAGGGAATGAGACGTAGTGGGAGGTAATTAGGTCCTTAAGGGCACTCCTTTGGAAGGGAATATGGAAACTTTTGTGGGTTAGTTGGTTCTCCTGAGTTAGTTCTCACAATAGCAGTTTGGTGAGTGAGCCCAACCCCTGAATCACTCTCTGGCTTCTGGCCGACTATGATCTCGCCCCCTGCCACACACTCTTACCTTCAGTGATGCACCCACCATAAAGTCCTCACTAGAGCTGGAACCATGGTCTTGAACCTCCCAAACTGTGATTTAAATAAACTTAATTTTTAAGAAGTAACCGGCTTCCAATATTTCATTCTAGTACTGAAAAACTTATTGTTATGTTCAATATTCTTTTTTCATTACAAATAACATTTTATCTAGAACTCATAATTTCTTATTTTATTTATTTAAAAACTCAATCTGATCTAATCTTAAATGGAAAACCTCCAATTTCAAGTCCAATTCAAATTTTATTTCCTTATTTCACATGCTTTCCCATTCTGTGGTAGTCTCCACAGATGGCCCTAAATGAACCATGCCCTTTTATGTC
Source organism: Aplodontia rufa (assembly GCA_004027875.1). Classification (NCBI taxonomy): domain Eukaryota; kingdom Metazoa; phylum Chordata; class Mammalia; order Rodentia; family Aplodontiidae; genus Aplodontia; species Aplodontia rufa. The sequence continues at coordinate 70,853 of PVKS010002874.1, read as the reverse complement.
CCCACCCTCATTGACTCTTAACTGGATCTATGACTCACATTAAGCAATAGAGTATAGTGAAAATGATGCTGTGCCAGTTCTGAGTCTAAGTTACAAGAATGTCTATAAGCTTCTTAATTTGGGTTTTGGGAAATACAAAGACACCATATAAGAAATCTGGCATGTTGCCATATCATGTAGAGAGATGGCATGGAGAGGGAGAAGCCTGAGCTTGCATGGAGAGGGTGTGGCCCAGTTATTTAAGAATACTAGCTGTCTTTGCCAAACATATACATGAGACATCTTGGCCATGAGAGCCTTGTCAGTCCAGATGATGGCAACTCAGCCAACTTTTAATGGAGAGAGGAAACATCCTTCTGAGCTGAGTCAGCACTTGGAATCAAGAGAGAAGAGACTACAATTCAGGGTTGTCTATTAGGTAGCAATAGATATAGACAGATGTTTCTGGCCTAGGAAAAGGGAATATGAATTTTTCATTTCTTCTTCCTTCTCTTCTTCTGATTCTAGATTTTTATGTTGAAGACTGGTAAGAGGAGTGTTATGAGTAAGCTGTGCTGTTAACATACACCAGACACATTTGTGTATTTCTACAGTCAAAATTTAGTGAATAATAATAAATTCATAATTCACATCACTTTCATTGGTTGTAATTCTACTTTGTGGTTTACATGGTAACTTTAGACCAGAAAACCATAGGTTCTTTTATTCTAATCTTAATTATTAATATTTAGAACAGTCAAGTCACATATTACACTTTATAGAACATTATATATATATATGACATATATATATACACACATATTGTGTGTGTGTATATATACATACACATATATATATGTATATATATACATATATATATATATAGTTCCAGAATAGTTAATAAAGGGTTAAGGTGGCCATAGGCTTTCAGGAGGCTTCATTGAGAACAAAGGCAGAGAGAAAACACAAATGCAAAAGAATCGAGGCAATAACTTTCTCAACAAGTCTGCCAAAACAAAAGAATTAAAGTCAAGAATCAATGAGTGGGATCCCATTAAACTAAAACACTTTTGCTCAGCTAAGAAATTGGTTAAAACTGTCAAGAGAGAACCTGCAGAATGGAAAATAATCATAATCATGGTCTGTAATTCTTCTGACAGGGGACTAATATCCAAAATTTATAATGAATTCGAAAGCTTAATATAAAAAATACAAATAATCCAATCAATAAATGGGCCAGAGAGCTAAACAGAAACTTCTCAACACAGGAAACTGAGCAATCCAATGAATACATGAGAAATTGTTGTAAATCACCAGTAGTCAGAGAAGTGCAAATCAAAGCTACGTTAAGATTTCATCTTACTCCAGGCAGATTGGCAAAGATGAAGAATATAAGTAATAACAGATGCTGGAAGGGTTGTGGAGAGATAGGAACACTAGCATACTGTTGGTGGAACTGCAGATTGGTAGAGTCACTCTATCAAACAGTTTGGAGACTCCTCCAAAAATTAGGGATGGATCCACCATATGACCCAGCTATCACTCCTTTGGGTATTTCCCCAGAAGAGCTACAATCAGCACATTACAGTGACACAGCAAACTCAATGTTCATAGCAGCTCAATTTACAATAGCTGAATTATGGAATCAACCCAGATGCCCATCATTGGATGAATGGATCCAAAAGGTATAAATACATATTTATATCTGTTATAGGAAGGAAATATAGAAGAGTCAAGAGACTGGGGTATGGGTGATGATGTAGGGGTGATTCTGGATTAGGATCAGGGGCATATAATACTGTTACAAAATATGCATACAAAATATGATTACACAAAAGTTCAACTCCTCAATAAAATAAAAAAAAATGATTATAAATCAGCCAAAGAATTTGTTCAGGGTGCTGAGCTGTCAAGGTGCTAAACTTATTCTAGGCCCAGGTCCAAAAGGCAGGAAGTTTCAAAGAGGGTCACATTAAACAGGGAGATTTAGTTGAGTGGGGCACAGAGTTGGAACTTCATTGTCTATTGACCTTGTGATGCCTAATTACTGGGTGGTCTGATGATGGTTTGATGTGTGCCACCACAACCAGTCTTGGAGTATGTTATGGTTTAGACATAGGTGTTTCTCAAAAGCTCCTGTGCAAGACAATGTAAGAAAGTTTAGAGGTGATCCGATTCAATTATGAGAGCCTTAACCTAATCAGTGTGTTAACCCACTGACAGGGATTAACTGGGTGGTAAATCTAGGCAGGTAGGGTGTGAGTAGAGGGGGGTGGGTCCCTGGCTTTTGGGATATATATTTTGACTTTCTTGAGTGGAGATCTGTCTCTTTCTGCTTCCTGGCGCCATGTCCTGAGCTGCTTTCCTCTACCACACTCTTCCACCCTGATGTTCTGCCTCCCTTTGGGCCCAGTGCAATGAATGGAGTTGGCCATCTATGAACTGAGACCTTTGAAACTTTGAGTCCCAAAATAAACTTTTCTTCCTCTGATTATTCTTGTCAGGTTCATGAGTAACAACAGTGAAAAAGATGACTAAAACAAGATGCTTCTTCTTTTATGGGTCTCAGATAAGGGACATTCAATGATTTGGCATGTTTGATAAGCTCATGGGCCTGGTCTTCCTAATATACATATGATAGGTATATAGATCCACGTGCTTCTAATTTAATTCAATAGGTTCATAGGAGGTCATTTTTTTTTTATTACCACTATGAATTTATCGGTTTGTGCCTTGTGATTGTTCTGGGTAGATGGTAGTTGTTTACTTGTACAAGCAAGCTCTAGTCATTCTGCCTTGGTACTTGTACTCAAAATGCAGTTAACTCAGTGCAAACTACTGTTTCATAAATATATAGTAACTCACAGCAGGGCAAAGTCTGTTGTCTATAAGGAGGTAGGGTATAGGTAAATTTTTTTGTCTTAATTGGTTCTACATCAGGTAACGTTTAGAGCTGGTCTATAGAAAATGGTTGTTAAATTTTCAGAAATTTGATGTTTGAACTCTAAATATGCCATTTATTAAAAGTTAAATTATATAAAATTATAATTATAATTAACCTTCTTTAAAATTAGAGGCGATAAATATTTAAAAATTGTGACTTTCAAGTTATTTTACTATATCTTACTAGAGTCTATCCTCTTAAGGTTATTTACAGTATTATACTTGAGTGGTGGAAATACAATTGTCATAGTATGCTATTGCACATTTCTTTCCAACTCTACAGTCAGTGATGTCATATTGGTAATTTAAAATCAGCCATGGTAGGCATCTTTATATAATGGAAATGAGTAAAATTGCAATTGATGTTTTTTTCCCTTTGGATGGATTTCCAGTTGTTAGACTTATAGCGGCACACATTGTATATCCTGGTCCATCCTTGCTAGGTGATGCCTTCTCTGTGATAAACATCAAAATGTTGATTATTTTAAGGGCATATGTATGGGTTTCATGAATGTATTCTGTGAGACTCTCTTGACATCACTGTTTCTAATGTGGGAAGCTCCTGTTTTTCCTCCTCTTCTCAGCCTTTTGCTACTAGGTCCTTTCCCCAGTGTATTGTCCTCATTTGTGTAGCATTGGCAACACAGACCACACCTGCCATCTTTCTTGATGTCCATCTGACCCCCAGATAAGTTTGGGCCTGAAGATGAAGGAACACAATGATCTGGATAAAGAATTTTCTGTTAGTCAAGGTGATAGTCAGTGTCCTGAGTTGTAGTCTGCAATGAACAACTTCTAAGATGGAGTTAGTGTTCAGAAAGTTATTAAGAAAAATGAAAAGTTGGGCAGGAGAAGTTTGGCTGAGGTGCCATCACAACAAATCTCTTCTCACACTGTGGGGAGCTCTGAAGCTATAGAGGACTTTCAGAGTTGCCCTGACTAGGACTGAGAAGGCTTTGATACTGCACAGAGTCATTATTATATGTGGTCTGCCCAAGCAGGGCATGACTGGGCAGGGGGCTGTCTTCAGCCAGGCAATTTCCAAGGAGAGATGACAGTCAACAGAGTTTCCACAGCTGGAGGGATAATTTTTTTTTTAAGGGAAGATCTCACTTCATGTTCATTATGGTCTATTCCTCATGCATCTTGGATCCATTTGCTTCTGATGAATTCTGGGGCCATCCTCTGTAGAATTCCAGTGTGCCTCTTTACCTGAGGGTAACGATTACAGTGCTGATTAGTAAGACAAATGACTGCTCCTCTCACTGCATTTATCTTCAGTATCACAAACAATTCTCATTTTGTTCTCCTCTGTTGAACATTCAAACATCCCTTTGCCCTTGCCTGGTCTACAGGGTTTTCCTTAATAGGAGATACAGACTCTCATCCCTGAGGGCTTCAATCTCCATTTTCACGAGTGGTTGCTGCATTTGTCATTTGTATCATATATTTATCATTAGCATCATACTTGGGGAAGGGAATACTAAGAGAAACCTGAGTGCAACACTAAGCATCAAACTTTGATGTTCTTTGTGTAATCAGAATTCTGCCTCCTCCTGACTGATGATCAGGGTTCATTACTCCTGCCAAGATGATGACTCCCTTTTACCTGCTAGACTTTTGGTACAAATTGCCTTGGTGACTGGCAAGAAGTGGAGCATAGCATTCAGGGGGATTCTTGCTGTCTCTTGTTCTCTTTTTAGGATCGAAAATTCTAAACTAACAGAAGTCAAACTTGTTAATATCAGAGAAGAATTTCCCTGAAAGAATTGCTGAAAAGAGTTCTTTAGCCTTAAATTAATTATTTTAAGCCTTTACCATATATCTTTGTGTATCACCATATTAGGAATTAGAGAAGATGGAACGCTATGAGACAAGGTAAGTAAAATATATGAACAAGATCCAATTCCCAAATATTCAAAGATATTAAAACAATATGATATAAAATAAATAAACCAAGTGGTGGTTTAGTATGCATTTTTTCATGAATAAATTTCAAAGCATATAAATTGGCAACATTTGGATTTCAAAACATTGAAATTTTGTTCTTCTATTAGTTTCTATACTGTGTGATTAATCAAATCAGTTGGCTCCATATGGGATAAGAAGAGCCCCTTAAAGAATTTAAGTAGGAGAACATAGAGTGTGCTTCTTTTTTGTTTTTCTTCCATGTTTTGTGTGTATTATAATTGTGCAAAATGGTGGGATTTATTGTTACACATTTGTACATGTACACAATATAAACATATAATTTGTCTAGCAGTTTTCTCCAGTATTTTGTTCCATTGGTCTATGTGTCTTTATTTATGTCAGTACCAATAATTTTTTGTTACTATAGTTTTGTAATGTAATTTGAATTCAGGTATTGCAATGCCTTCACCATTACATTTTTGGCTTAGAATTGCTTTGGCTGTTCTGGGTCTTTTACACTTCTGAATGAATTTTAGGATTTTTATTTTTCTAGTTCTGTAAAAAACGTTATTGATATTTTATGGGGATTGCACTGTATCTGCATATTGCTTTGATAGTATGGCTATTTTGACAATATTAATTCAGCCTAGCCATAAACATGGGAACTCTTTGCATCTTCTTGTGCCTTCTTCAATTTCTTTCTTCAATATTCTATATTTTCCACTGTAGACATCTTTTACATCCTTGGTTAGATTTATTCCAAGATATTTTATCTTTTTTTTGTGAATGGGATTGTTTTCCTGCTAACTTTCTCAGCAGATTCATTATTGGTATGTAGGAAAGCTATTGATTTTTGTGTGTTAATTTTATAATCTGCTACTTTGCTGAATTTGTTTATTAGCTCTAGCTGTCTTCTGGTGGAGCTTTATAGGTCTTGTAAATGTAGGATAAAATCATCTGCAAACAGTGATACTTAAACTTCTTTCTTTCCTATTTTTAGCCCTTTCATTTCCTTCACATAATTGCTTTGGCTAGAATTTGCAATACTACATTGCATAGGAGTGGTGAGAGTGGACATCCTTGTCTTGTTCCAGATTTTAAAGGAAATGCTTTCACCTTTCCCCCACTTGCTATGATGTTGGCTTTGGATTTGTCATATATATCCTTCATGGTGTTGATTTAGGTTGCTTTATCCCTAGTTTATTCAGTATTTTTATTATAAATGGGTGCTGAATTTTATCAGAGGTTTTCTCTGAATCTATGGAGATGACTAAGTGATTTTAGTCTTTAATTTTAATTCTATTTATGTGATAAATTACATTTATTGATTTGCAGATATTAAACCATCCTTGTAACCCTGGGATAAATAAAACCAACTTATCATGATGTACAATTTTCCTAATATTGTGTTGAACATGACTTGCTGATATTCTATTAGGGAATTTTGCATCTAAGTTCCTCAGGGATATTGTTCTGTAGTTTTCTTTCCATGATGTATCCTTATCTGGTTTTGATATCAGAGTGATACTGGTTTCATAGAATGAATTTGGGAAAATCCCATCAATTTATATTTCATGGGATAATTTGAGGAGCATTGGCATTAGTTCTTTAAATGCTGGTAGAATTCACCTGAGATTCCATCTAGTCTTGAGCATTTCTTTATTAGAAGGCTTTTATTAGTGCTTCTATTTCATTGCTAGGTATTGGTCTGTTTAAGTTTTCTATGTTGACTTGATTCAATTTTTGCAAGTCATATGTGTCTAGAAGTGCATACATTCCTAATAAGTTTTCCAATTAATTGCAGTATAAGTTTTCAAAGAAGTTCCTGAGATTCTTTAGATTTCTGTGATATCTGTGGTTATTTTCCTACTTCATTTCTAATTTAACTAATTTGGGTCTTTTGTCCTTTTATTTGGTTAGTTTGGCTAAAGGCTTATCTGTCTTTTTTTATCTTTTCAAATAACCAACTCTTTTTTCATCGAACCTTTGTATTATATTTTTTAAATTAATTAATTTATTTTATTATTAATTTATTTAATTGTTTCAGCATCAACTTACATAATAAATGGATTTGTTGGTTTACCCTCATACATGCTACATACTGACAGAGTTGCTTTAACCCAATTCTCGTCCAGGATCTACCCCCTCCCCCCACTCCCCAATCTCATGGCTCTTTTGTAGTTCCCCCAAGTTACAGAAGTAAGTGATCATATACATGTAATTTACACATTGAAATAACTAGATTTATGTGCCTGCTTGGATACATTTGGGGTTCTCATAGGAGTCAAATATACTCTACAGTATTGAACAACCCCCCCATTTACTCTCTTGTCCCTCCCTCCCTTTCTCTCCCCTCTTTGATAACTATAATCCCCACAGCTAATGTGTCACTTCAGATTTGGTGGGTCTATTAAATAAACTTGACTAACTTTTATACTATCTCAGGATTCAATCTGGCTTCCACAAATGAGAGAAAACATTCAACCCTTATGTCTCTGGATTTGGCTTATTTTACTCAGCATGATTTTTCCCATTTCCATCCATGTACCCGCAAAAGCCATGATATTGGTATTGTTCTTTCTAGTAGCTGAGTAGAAGTCAATTGTGTGTGTGCGTGTGCGTGTGCACATGTGTGTGTGTATCACACTTTCTAGATCAATTCATTCAGTGAGGGGCATCTAGGTTGTTTCCATGATCTTGTTATTGTAAATTGAGCTGCTATAAACATTAATGTAGCTGTATCTCTAAACTAAGTTGATTCTAGCTCTTCTGGAAAAATACCCAGGAGTGGGATAGATTGATCATAGCGTGTTTCAATCCCTAATTGTTTGAGGAGCCTCCACACTGCTTTCCAGAGTGGTTGTACTAGTTTGCAATCCCACTAACAGTGTGTTAGTATTTCTTTCTCCCCACAACAGCTCCAGCATCTGTTATTGTTTGCATTATTCATTTTTGCCTTTCTGACTGGGGTGAAGCAGAATCTCAGCGCAACTTTGATTTGTATTTTTCTAATTGCTAGTGATGTAGAACACTTTCTCATATGTCTTTTGGCCTTTTGAACTTCCTCTGTTGAGAAGCTTCTGTTTTATTTCAATAGCCCATTTATTGATTAGAGTTATTGTGTTTTTGGTGTTAAGTTTTTTTGAGTTCTTTGTATATTCTGGGTATTAGCCTCCTGATGGAGAGGTAGCAGGCCATGAATTTCTCCCATTCTGTAGGTTCTGTCTTGACACTCTTGACTAATTCTTTAGCTGTGCAGAAGCTTTTCAGTTTAATGGCATCCCATTCATTGATTCTTGGTTTTAGTTCTTGCGCTATGGGATTCTTCTTAAGGAAGAAGGAGTCTACACCAATATGATGGAGTGTTGATCCTATTTTTTTTTCTAATTATTGTATGGTCGCTGGTTTAATTCCTAGTTCTTTGATCTGTTTTGATTTGATTTTTTGTGCAGGGTAAGAGATAAGGACAGAGATAAGGATCTAATTTCAGTTGTCTGTATATGAATGTCCAGTTTGAACAGCATGGTGCCATTTGTTGAACAGGGTGTCCTCCTCCAAGCTCTCTTTCTGCTAGGATCATGCTGTTGTTTTCTGACAGGATATATGAGCTGTCATCAACCTTTTTTGCATTTGCTAATATTATCTTTGTGAACTAAGATATGATCTATTTTGGAGAAGGATCCATGTGTTGCTGAAAAGAAGGTAAACTCACCTGATTTGGGATGAAAAATTCTGTAGATCCATAAAAAATTCTGTTAGGTCCATTTGATTTCTACAATTGTTTAGGCTGGAGATTTCTTTGTTGATTTTTTTATTTTGATGATCTGTCTATTTGTGATAAAGATGTATTAAAGTCTCCCAATATTATTGTGCTGAGATTTATAAGTGGTTTAATGTCATGGAGAAATTTTTTGATATATTTGGGAATGTAGGAAGTTGGTACATAAATGTTAACTATGGTTATTTCTTCTTTTTTTTTTTTTTAAGAGAGAAGGACAGTGAGAGAGAGACAGAGAGAATCAATTGTTATTTAGTTTTTCACGTGGCTTTCATTGCTCCAACATTTAGTTGTGTACCTGGGTGCTGGGGTTTGAACCCGTGTACTTGTGTATGCTGGGCAAGCGCCATAACCACCGAGCCACCGCCCCAGCCCTGGTTATATGTTCTTGATGTAGCATTCCCTTGACTAAGATGTAGAGTTCTTTTCATCTCTTCTGACTAATTTTTGGTTGAAAACTACTTTGTCAGATATGAGTATTGTGACAGTGGCTTGTTTTTTAGGACCATTAGTGTGGTAGGTTTACTTCCAACTTTTACCTTCAATCTGTGGCTATCTTTGGCTGTAAGGTGAGTCTCCTGTAAGCAGCATATTGTTGGATTTTGTTCTATGCTCCAGTCTGCTAATCTGTGTCTTTTGGTTGGTGCATTGAGTCCATTCTTTTCAGTGTTAGAATTGATATGTGATTTTGAATCCCTGGCATTGTGACCTTTCCTGTATTTGTACCATCTTGGGTATCTTTCAGTCAGCTATGATTTTATTGACTTTTCTCTGATTCTGGGCTTTGGGAGTTGTTTGCTTGTTCCTCTATTTGAAGTTTATCTTTGAGTATTCTCTGAAGAGCTGGTTTTGAGTTCATGTATGATGCTAATTTGTTCTTACTGTGGAAAATTTTATTTCCCCATCAAATTTGAAGCGGAATTTCACTGGGTATAGTATTTTTGAACTGACATTTACTTTCAATGTTTGAAAATTTTCATTCCACATTCTCCTAATCTTTATGGTCTGGTTTGAGAAATCCACTATGATTCTTATTGGTTTGCCTGTGAATGCAAGTTGGTGTCTTTCTCTTACCTCTTTTAATATTCTTATTTTCTCTGTTGTTCATGTTGAATATGATGTGTCTTGGTGATTTTCTCATTTTTTTAGGACTGTTTGGGGTCCTATAGGCATCTTGAATGTGAATTTCTGGAACAATTCTAATATTGGGGAAATTTTCTTTGATTATCTCGTTGAGAAGTTTCTTCATGGCATTTGTTTGATGCTCAATGATTTCCCCTATCCCAATTTCTCTTAGGTAATTTCTTCTGATTTCATCCTATAGTTCTTGGAAATTCTGATCACAATCAGTAAGATTTTTTTTTTGTCTATCCTCCTTGCATTCAAGATTACTCAGACTGTCTCCATTGTCCAATGTTCTTTCTTTGAGAGCTGAAGTTATATTTTCTACTGACTTTACTCTGATATTAATATCTTCCATTGAGCTTCTAATTTGGATGGTTCTGTTTTTCAGTTAAATGAGCTCTACTACATCTTTCAGTTTCTCTAATTCTTTATTAAAGTGGTGCTTCAGCTCCTGTAATTGCTCTTATTTCCTTCCTTAAATCTTCTTTTAATTTTTGATCATTTTAATAATTAGATTGTAGTTACTATTTTCTAGGGCTCCTCCAGATTTCTATCCATGGAATCCTTGACTGGAGAGTTGTGGGTTTGAGGAGGAGAGTTGTTTCCCTTTCTCCTCATTTTCAGCATCAAGGAGTGCAGCTTGAGATCTCTCACTGGTTATTTCACTTTGTGACTTTTTTGATGGTGTGGGATTTTTGTCTCTTTGCTTATTTGGACTGGGGTACAATTTGGAGAGTACAGTTCAATGACTGGCTCCTCAACCTGTGATTTACTATTGATCTTTATGATTTCCAATACCTCACAAGATAAGGGAAAAGAGTCAATATGTAGAGCCAATGCATACAACAGACAGCATTGAACTGTTTACTTTGTTCTCCCTATATCTATTACCACCTCTGAGAAGAGTAAATAGATTAGCAGCTATTTTCCATGAGAACCATTAGACAATACCTGGTTTAAAAGCAAACAACCTTCATCAAGTTTGGCATTCACTTCAGATTTCCAGTACCTCCCTAGGTAAGGAGAAATGGTCTTGAGAGCAAAGGAAAAGTGATAGGAGGGTAGTGAGGAACTTGTCAATTTGGAGCGAGAGCAGCAAGAGCGTGGAGATGATGTAGGATATTCTGATAAAATAAAGAAAAGAAAGAAAGAGGAAGAGACTGATGTAATGCTTTAGGGGAATAAAGTTTAGGTGTTGTCAGAGGAAAGGGAAGAAGGGGATACCAGAGAAGTTAACTATGGCAAGGCTAAACAGCACAAAAACAAAATGCACTGGTCTGCAAAATCACAAACAAAAGCAACATCAAACTACAGCAAAACAAACAAAAAACAATAAAACAAACATAACAAAACAAACAAAAAAAATCAAAAAACAAAACGAAACAAAAAACCAACATCTTAATGGAAAGTTGGGAGGATTATGGGTTATTTCCACTGAGGAGGTCAAAATATATAGTGGAGGTAAATGATCTTATCTGGCACCTGGGTGGAAGCACTTCCAGGGTGAGTTTGCTGGAGGGACTGTGTTTGTTGCTCTTGGTGGATGTCAGATTCGCAGGAATCCTCTCAATATTCTTCTTATGTATAGGAGGTGCAATCTTTCACCACCACTCCTTCCTGTGAATACATTCTTTGGCCTTCCTGGGTTGAATCCCTGGGTGCTTTTATGTCCACCTCTCCAAGCTCCTGTCCCACTTCAGCTGGGGCTCCAGCATCTGCTGGCAATCTTATGGATCCTGGGGCAGCTGCAAGGACAGCTTGCTGATCTGGGAGAGTGGCTGCCCTGGGACAGATGCTGCTCCAAACTTGTGTGTCCTGAGGCCCTCCCTTGCCCCAAATGGGCAGCTCCTGAGGCAGTTTTAACCACAGAATCTGAGGACCTGAGATGAAAACACCAGTCTTGAATGTCCAGCCCCTGGGATAGTCTCTGATCCAAACTCAAGGGGCCTGAAAGCAAATTCATGCCCAGAAAGAACAGGTCCCAGGGCAGTCTTTGTTCTAATGTCGTGGGGCCTGAAAGCAGACTCTGCCCAGAACATGCAGGTCCTAGAGCAGTCTCTGCTCCAAAGTCATTCCAAAGTTGCGGGACTTGAAAGCAGTCTCTTGCCAGAAACACGCAGACCCCAGGGCAGTCTCTGCTCTGAATTCACACGAACTGAGTCAGTCAGAACACGGGCCACTCGGAGTGGTCAGCTGCCCGATCCTTTGTATTATTTTTTATTCCTTATTTCATTAATTTCAACTCTGATTTTAGATCTGAATTTGGAATTTGTTTCTTCTATTTTCAAGGGTTGACATGCATCATTAGGTTGTTTATTTGGGATCTTTCTGATTTTCTTATGTAAGCACTTAGAGCTATAAACTTTCCTCATAATTGCTTTCATAGTGTCCAAGAGTTTCTGGTATATTGTATCACTATTCTCAATTGTCTTAGAATTTTTAAATTTCTCCCTGATTTCTTCTATCACCCATTCATCATAAATATATTTTTCAATATCCATGTGATTATAGTTTCTGTAGGGTTTTGTTATATTGATTTGTAACTATATTTCCATTACAATCTACTAAGATTCAAGGAATTTTTTTTTATATTTGCTAAGAGTTGCTTTGTGGCCTAAAATATGGTCTATTTTGGAAAAGGTTCCAGGAGCCGCTAAGAAGAAAGTATATTCAGCTGTTATTGGATGAAATATTCTATAGATGTCTGTTAAGTCTATTTAATTTATAATATTTTTAGATCTGAAGAGTCCTCACTGAATTTATGCCTGGGTTATCCATCTATTAGTGAGAGGTATGTTGGAAACACCCAGTACTATTGTACTGGGGTTTAGTTAAGTCTTCAATTCAAGTAATGCTTGTTTTATGTAATTAAGTACACCAAAGTTTCAGGCACAATTATTTATTATCATTAGGTATTCTTGTTGGATTATTCCCTTTACCAGCATGAAGTGACCTTTTTCATCACTTCTGAATATTTTTAGCTTCAAATAATTTCCGTACTTTCATGTTCATGTGGCTATCTTTGCCTGTGAGTTCAATCTCTTGTAAATAACATAAAGTTGGTTCTTATTCACTAATTCATTTTGCTAGTCTATGCCTTTTAATTGGCAAGTTGAGACCTTTGACATTCAATATTATTATAGAAAGATGTTTATTAATTCCTGCCATTTTGATTTATTTCTTATGTTTAATTTGGTCTTCTTTTTCATTTGCTTAGCTATTTTTCAAATGAGATTAATCTGTTTTTGTGGTTCTGTTTTTTTTTAATATACATCTTCTGTGTGAAGTATTTCAGTAAGTGTTTTCTGTAGTATTGTCTTGATAGTCATAAATTCTTTTATTTTCTGTTTGGAACATATCATTCCCTTATGGATGTTAGAGTTTGTACTCAGAAATCAGAAGTAATTATGATTGGCTTGCCTCTAAATGTAACCTGACATTTTTCTCTTGAGGCTTTTAAATTTCTATCCTGGTAGGAGCTGGAGTGGTGGCTCAGTGGTTATGATGCTTTCCTGGCAGGCACAAGGACCCAAGTTCGAACCCCAGCACCACATACACAATTAATGTTGGCGCAACAAAGGCTACATGAAAAACTAAATGAAATTTATTCTCTCTTTCCCTCTCTCACTGTCCCTCTCTCTTTAAAAAATATTCTGATAGATATACCTGATTAGAATTAAGAAATATATTGTACACACCTCACTTATTATACTAAACAGATGAAGTAAAAATACTAGATTTTTCATATGGTATCTATGACAATTATGGTAAATTCTGAACTTTCAGATTTTCATATTCTAAACTTGAGTTTTGACCTTGAAAAATAAAACTGATAAAGCAAAAACATATTCTATCCTTATTCTGAATATTAGACATTTTATTTGTAATGTGTCATGGAGAGGTTTGTTTTTGATTCTATCTATTTGGTTTGTGAATGATTCCTATATTTATATGTCCATCTCATTCTCAAGGTTTGGAATATTTTCTGTTATGTCCCTGAAGATGTTATTCATACTGTTAACCTGTATCTCACAACCTTCTTCAAGTCCAATGATTCTTAAATTTGGTCTTATAATGTTCCAGAATTCTTATATATTCTGCTCACGATTACTTATTTTCTTTTATTAAATATAGTCTGAATGTTTAAGTCTGGGCACTATATCTTGCAGATCTGAGATTTTTGTTTTCAGCAGTGTCTCTTCTATTAGGGAGACTTTTATTTATTTATTTATTTTTAATTAAGGAGTTGAGTTATTGTACAACCATAAATGTGTATAAAGTAACAATATGATATGCATTTGCCCCTAACCCAGAGTTACCCCCACATCACCCACACCCCAGACTCTTGATTCTTCTATATTTCACCCCTAAAACAAATATACATGTTTAAATTGTGAATTTTCCAGAATTAAATGATTGTATAAGTATTAGTTTGATTCTCAGGGGGTAAAGAGTATGCTGCATTGTTGATTTTCTCCCTAGATCCCTTCCACCCCTACCATGTTTACGGTTCCCCTAGGTTATCTGTTGCTACACCTTTGTTGAGTCTACTACATAAATTTGACAACCTTTCACCCAAGCTTAGGATTTGCCGTTGCCACTTACTTTCAAAGGCCACAATATCATTGTTTCGGTTTGCTGAGTACAATTCTGTATATATACCAGAGCTTTTGAATCCATTCATTCAGCGTGGACATCTATGTTGGTCCCATAATTTAGCTAATGTAAACTGAGCTGCTTTGAATAGATTTTGCTGTGTCAGTGTAATGTGCTTATTCTAAATCCAGTGGGGAAAATACCTGGAAGAGGGATAGCTGGATTGTACAGTGGATCCATCCCTGTACAGCGTGGAGGAGTCTCCACGCTGCGCTCCAGAGTGGCTGCACCAATCTGCAGTTCCACCAAACGTATTCTGGTGTTCCTAAATCCCTGCAACCCCTCCAGCATTTGTTATTGTTCATAATCTTCATCTTTGCCAATCTGACTGGAATGAGGTGAAATCTTAACATAGTTTTGCTTTGCATTTCTCTGACTACTAGTGATTTAGAACATTTTCTCATGTATTTGTTGGCTTGCTTGATTTCTTCTGCTGAGAAATTTCTGTTTAGCTCTCTGGCCCATTTATTGGTTGGATTTTTTTTGTGTTTTCGATATTAAGCTTTTTTAAATTCTTTGTAAATTTTGGATATTAGTTCTCTGTCTGAGGAATCACAGTCCATGATTATTTCCCTTTCTGTAGGTTGTCTCTTGACAGTTTTGACCAGTTCCTTAGCCGAGCAAAAGCTTTTTAGTTTAATGGCACCCCATGCGTTGATTCTTGACTTCAATTCTTTTGTTTGGGGAGTCTTGTTGAGAAAGTCTTTGTCTACTCCCATATGCTAGAGAGTTGGTCCTAATTTTTCTTCTAGCAGTTGTATGGTAGCTGGTTTAATTCTTGGTTCCTTGATCCATTTTTATTTATTTTTTGTGCTAGGTGAGAGACAAGGATGTAATTTCAACTTCCTGAGAATTCCTGTCCAGTTTGTCCAGCACAATTTGTTAAATAGGCTGTCTTCCTCTATGTTACATTTTGACTGCCTTTGTCAAAGATTAGATGTTTAAATATTTGTGGGTTTGTCTTAGAGCCTTCTATTCTTTTCCATTGGTCTTCATTCCTATTTTGATACCAATATGATGCAGTTTTTGTTACTACAACTCTATACTGTAATTTTAGATCTGGTTTTGCAAAACCACCTGTTTCATCTTTCTTGCTTAGTAATGTTTTGGCTATTCTGGATTCCTTGTTGCTCCAAATGAAATTCAGAATTGCTTTTTCTATATCTGTCATAATTACATTGATATCTTGATGGGAACTGCATTGAGTCTGTACAGTGCTTTTGGCAGAATGTCTATTTTAATTTTATTAATTCTGCCTAACCAAGGACATGGAATATTTCTCTATTTTCTCAGGTCTTCTTCATTTTCTTTCTCCAATGTTCAATAATTTTCATTGTAGAGATCTTTTATTTCCCTTGCTAGATTAATTTTGAAGGTTTTTTTTGAGGATATTGTGAATGGGACTGATTTCCTGGTTTCTTATTCTCCCCCACTATTGTTAGCATATAGGAAAGCTATTGATTTATGGGAGTTGATCTTCTAGCCTGCTACTTTGCCAAATCTGTTTATAAGCTCAAGCAGTTTACTGGTGGAGTTTTTGGATCTTCCAGATATAGGCCGTGTCATCAGCAAAAAGGGATAGTTTGAATTCCTCCCTTCCTATTCTTATCCTTTGATTTCCTTCTCTTGCCTGGTTGCTCTAGCTAGCATCTTGAGGACTATATTGAATAAAAGTGGTGAAAGAGGGCAGCCTTGTCTTGTTTCCCAGTTTAGTGGCAATGCTTTCAACTTTTCTTCATTTAGCATTATACTAGGTAAGGGTTTGTCATATATGGTGATGTTGATTTGCTTCAATTCCTTCCTTGTTTAGTGGGATTGGCTAAAGATCTCAATTTTTAAAAATTTCTTTTTGAAGAACCAGCTCTTTTTTTTGTTGATTCTTTTTATTGTTTGTTCTCTATTTCATTGATTTCAGTTCTGATCTTGATTGTTTCCTGTCTTCTGCTGGCTTTGGGCTTAGATTTTTCTTCCTTTTATAGGGATTTGTGGGAGCATAAGCTTATTTGTTTGAGAGTTCTTCTGATTTTTAAGGTAGGTACTCAGTGCTATAAATTTTCCCCTTAAGAATTTGTAATGCTGTCCCAGAGATTTCTATATGTTGTATCTTTATTCTCATTTTCATTCAAGAATTTCTTGATTCCTACTCTCATGTCTTCTTGGATCCAGTTTTACTTTAATAGGGTGTTATCCAATCTCCATGTATATGTATGTTTTCTGTTATATTTTTTGCTGTTAATTACTTGGTTCATGGTGTCATGTTCTGATAGGATACATGAGATAATACCTACTCATTTATATTTGCTGAGATTTCCCCTGTGAACTAGAATACAATGTGTTTTGTAGATTCTTTGAACTGTTGAGAAGAAAGTATATTCAGCCAATTTTGGGCGGAATATTCTATAGACGTCTGTTAAATCTATTTGATTGATGAAGTTGTTTAGGATGGAGATTTCTTTTTTTTTTTTTTTTAGAAAGAGGGGACAGAGAGAGAGAGAAGCAATCTTTGTTTAGTTTTTCATGTGACTTTCATTCCTCTGACACTTTGTTGTGTACGTGGTGCTGGGGTTCGAACTCGCGTCCTCATGCTTGCCAGGAAAGCGCCATAACCAATGAGCCACCACTCCAGCCCCTGGAGATTTCTTTATTGCTTCCCCCCCTAACAATCTGTCTATTGGTGATAGAGGAATATTAAAGTCTTCCAGTATTTTCATGTTGAGGTCCACAAGTGATTTTACGTCATGGAGTAATTTTTCCACATAATTGGCAGCATTGGTGTTTGGAGAGTATATATTTACTATGGCTATATCCTCCTGTTGTATTGTTCTCCTTACTAGGATATAGTGGACTTCTTTATCTGTTCTGATTAATTTATGTTTGAAATCTACTTTGTCAGATATAAGTATTGCAACACCAGCTTGCTCTCTTGGGCCATTCACCTGATAGATTTTTTTCCCATCTTTTCACCCTGAATCTGTGGATGTCATTGGCTGTAAGTTGGGTCTGCTGTAAGTAGCATATATTTGCATTTTGTTTTTTGTGCCAATCAGCTGATCTGTGCCTTTTGATTTGGTGCATTGAGACCATTCATATTCAGTGTTAGGAGGACAGTTACATGGTTGTGGTCATAGTCATAGTGTTTTTTTTTTGTTTTTTTTAGACAAGGACAGTGAGAGGAGTGGGGAGAGGGAGAGAGAGAGAGAGAGAGAATCAATTTTTTATTTATTTCTTCACATGGCTTTCATTGCTCTGACACTTAGTTGTGTACATAGATGCTGGGATTTGAACCCATGTACTTGTGCATGCCAGGCAAGCGCCATAACCACTTAGCCACCTCTCCAGCCCCAGTCATACTGTTTTGTTGGTCATAGGTAATCCTTATTGGTTTGCCTCTGAATGTGATTTGGCATATCTCTCTTACAGCTTTTAATATTCTTTACTTGATTTCCCTGTTGTGCATTTTGAATATGATGTGTCTTTTTGAGCTTCTCATTTGAAGAGGTCTATGGGGTGTTCTGTATGCTTCCTGGTTGAGCATTTCTGGCTCTATTTTGATATGGCAAAATGTTTTCTTTAACTATTTCATTGAGAATTTTCTTTATGCCAGTTGTTTGCATTTCAATTTCTTCCTGTATCCCAATTATTCTTAATTGTTTCTTCTCATTTCATCCCAGACATTTTGAAAATTCTGCTTGCTATATGAGTTATTTTTTTCTTTTTTATCATCTGTGTGCTTAAGCTTACTTACCCTTTCTTCATTGTTGGAAGTTCTTTCTTCAAGAGCTGAGATTCTGTTTTCTATAGAAGTTAGTCTATTATTACATTCCTCCATCATTCTTATGATCTGATTAATTGCAGATTTTAACTACATTACTTCCTTTTTCAGTATGTCTATTTCTTTGATAATAGAGTTTTTCATCTCTAGAGTTTTCTCATTTGGTCACTTCATTAAATCTTTTAGTTCATGGTTTATTTTGATAATCTGATTGTTAATTTGTTCTAGCCCTGTCCATGGGCTTCTTGTTAGTGGAGTTGTGGGTATGAGGTGAACCTTTTCTAGTTTGACTCTTCATCTTTGAAAAGATTCTTCTGGATCTTTGAATTGGGGTTCTTTGTGTGGAAGCAAGACAAGTCTCTGGGTGCCTAATCTTAAGGTCGAAGGGTTGGATCAGACACTACCTCTCTGATGACCACCTTCTTCCAGAAAGCTGCTTCTGCCTGGAGCCTCATTTTGTTCCAGGACTAGGATTTGGAACCTTGTGGGGTTGCTGGGCAGCCTGCTATATTGTTGAAGCTAAGTGTTAGGGTGCATTGCTGGATCTTAGGGTCTCAGAGATGTGAGGCAGTCCAGACCTGACCAGCCTAAGTGCTGTGAAATGCCCTGGATCCTTGGTGGTTGGGACAGGCCCAGTGTATCTGAACCTGGTAGGTGTGCATGGTGACTGGTCAGTGTCTGGATGTGGGGTTCTTGGGGTGTTAGGTGCACCTGCCAGAGTGAGACTGCATTCCTAGGCACATGCAGATGTAGGGTGGAGTCCAGAACCAGACTTCTCACTTCTTAAATTGAAGAGGATTCTTTATTTTTTCCTTATTATTTTGTATATGAGGTATTGTGAGTGATTGCCTTATTTGTGCAGATGATTTTCACTGGATTTGATGTCTGTGTCAGTACCAGGAGGTGTGGGCTGATATCTTTTTCTGGTTGTTCTTCTTTGGGTCCTTGCTTCTGGATTGGGAATTTTGTCCTGTCCCTTACTTAGGTGGGGGTGTTGTGAGGAAAGTTGAATTCACCAGTGAAATCTCTACCCTGTGAAGTGTTAATGTCCCTTATGATTTCCAAGTCTTCATGAGTTAATGGGAGAGCATCAATATGAACAACAATTTTTTCAATATTAGAATTAATTTGGTTACTTATTACCAACTATATCTATTACAATGTTAAATTCCACCTATAAAATGAATGTGGTTAGTAATTTCTCTCAATGATAATATTTTTCAACCATCACCTGTCAGGCTTCAAAGCATACAATAGTTATTGAATTTGGCATTTGCTGTGGTAATAATTTCACAGAATTAATGATGGGGTGTCGAGTTGTATAAACCAATTAGAGCTATGAGGTAATACAGATGCCTAAGAGAGAAGAGAATGTAAGAGGAATTTAGAGAGGAGATGTAATATCTGGAAATGAACAGAGAGAAAGTAAAGGAGGTGAAGGATTTCCTGGAAAAAAAAAAAAAAACAAAATAAAACAAAAATAAAAACAAAAATCAGAAAGAGAAACGACAGAAGTACCAAAGTAGAGAAGTGGTCAAAACAATGTTAATAGAATTTGGGTGATTCCATAAGAAAGGTAGGGCTGGTGTGGTGGCTGAGCAGTTATGGCACTCGTCTGGCATGCGCTAGTATGCAAGTTCAAACCCTAGCACCACATACACAACGAAGTCTCAGAGCAATGAAGGCCATAAGAAAAACTAAATAAAATTGATTCTCTTTCTGTCTTTCTCTCGTTGTCCCTCTCTCTCTTTAAAAAAAGAAAAAGAAAGAAAGAAAAAGAAAAGGTAGAAGGAAGCAGAGGAAAATTGCAATTGGGGCACAAAACAATTCAAATACTAAATATACTGATCAAGATCCCAAACCTAAGTAGGCATATACTGAAGAAAATGAAGGGAATATAAAGAGGAGAAGCGAAAAGTGAAAAAAAGAAAAAAAGAAAAAAAATCCGCAGGAAAAATGTGAAAAAATGATGAAAACATCAATAAAAGAATGAAAACAAAACAAAACAAAAAAAAATAGCTAGTATGTTTATACGTCCACAAACCAATCAATTTCTCCAGATGACACACAAATCAGAGAAAAAAGGTTCTTAATGAAAAATTGGAAGTATGTTCACTGAAGTTGTCTCTTTACGCATTGGGAGCAGATGTTCACAATTTGAGTTTCGTTAGCAGGGAGTGTCTGTCTGTCTGGAATTATGTGTTCTCAAGTAGAGGATTGGGTGTCAAGCTCAGTGTTCTGGCCTTTCTGGGTGGAGACTTCCCTGAGGGGATCAGGTTAACAAATGACCCCAGGATTGGCCTTTGCCAGCCTCCTTGGGGATCAGAAACTCAGAAAACTGCCTAGATTTTAGGCACAAGGGTTTGAATCCCGAGCAATGCTCCCTCTGCTGGTTACACGTACAGTCCCTCCAGGTTTTCTGTGCTCAGACTGTGTGCTCCCGGCCCACCTTAGCTTATCACGTGTGCCTTCTGTCTGGGGGTGAGTGTGAACAGCACTGAGTTAGGCTTCCGGGCACTCCACCAGCACAAATCCCCCTGAGTTAAATGAAGTCTGGGTGTGTTCCATGCCACCTCTTCTGGTTTCAGCCTCTGAACTGTGGCTGACTCCTCGCAGAATTGTGGAGTATTCTGCTCTGAACTACTGACTCCATCCTGGTGGACAGTCTGTTCAAAATGACTCCTGATTCTCCTCGTTGTGGGCAATTGAGAGACAGTGTTCTGTCCTTATGCAGTGGAAGTACAGTAGGGGTCGGGCCCAATTCAGGGTTCCTAATAGAACTTGGCTTCTCTGAGGCAGATTGGCTGGCACATTATGGTTCAGCTCCTCCCCCTCTCCCTTGCTAATTGGGAGCAATGGTGGTCGCAGCTGCTGTGAAAGACTGGGACAGAAATGGAGCTGTCCTGGAGAATTTTAATCCCATCATGGAGCCAAATGTGAGCACAGAGATTATAGAAGAGATATAACCAGTGATGGTTATAAAGAAAGTTGAGAAAAATAGAAAAATCAAAATAATGGGAGAGTGGAAGAGCAAACAAGAGAAATTGTCTGTTAGTGGGGAAAAAAAAGAAAGAGAAATAAACAAACACAAAACAAAACAAAAATAAATAAGCCAAACCCTAATACTCATAAGACAAAGAAAGAAGCTATCATTAAAAATGAGAAAAAAGGGGGCTAGAGTGGTGGCTCAGGGTTAAGGCGTTTGCCTGGCAGGTGCAAGGATGTGAGTTCAAACCTCGGCACATGTACACAATGAAAAGTGTTGGAGCAACTGAGGCCACATGAAAAACTAAATAAAATTGATTCTGTCTCTCTCTCTCTCACACACACTGTCCCTTTCTCTTAAAAAAATGAAAAAAAAACATGTAAAGAAAGTGTGTGTGTGTGTGTGTATCAATCAGTACAGGAAAAACAAGAGGAAACAATAAATGAAAATATTCTTAATGAAAAATGAAAGAATTTCCATTGAGATAGTCAAAACTGTCGATGAGCATGGATGGAAGGCCTGGAGGTTGTTAAGCTTTTCTTCTTTTTATGTTGCTCACAGAGCTGCTAGCTGCAGTGACTTAAGACTGAAACTGGTTGAAATAGCTCTTAGCTTCCCTTCTCTAAGGTAGGATGGAATGGGAATTAATGTCAATTGGAGTTTTGTCCAAACAGGCCAAACTGATGTACTCCCTTGTTGGTGCTGCTTCAGAGATCTCAGATGGGAGTTCTAGTGCTTGGGGTTTAGGCTTAATCAGGCCTGAAGGACTTTGTCTGGTGGTAATTGCTCTGGAGAGATTACATCAACACAACCCTAGGGCCAGAGAGATGTCAATCTATGCTAGGAGTCTGGAGCTTGGTAACCTCTCAAGAATTCTACTTGTGGGGCAGAAGACCCAACCTCCACAGGTCTCACACACTCTGCTGCCCATGAATATGGCCTTCCCAGGTTTAGTTCCTGAATATATTCACACACATCTGTGCAGTTTACTGACCCTCTTCAGCTGGTCATGTGAGTTGTCATACTCAAAGGGAAAGTGACTTACACTCCCCTTGGTTCTTCTGATTTGAATCCCCTTGGGGACCATCTGCTCTGGGCCTGTTTCACTCATGTTGTGCTACGTACACACTAGGCCACATGGTAGGTGCTTGCTGGAATAGTGGTAATATTTGCCATTGTCTCCTGGACTCCCACAGAAGCAAACTGCAACATGCAAACTCCTCTAGATGGCTGCCACCATGGCTCTCTGCTTGTTAAGAAATACAGAGCACTTTTCAAACACCAGTTTGCTATGCTGCCCGTGGATCAGCTAAGTTCAGGTTACTTTTTTGATTTCTAGGCTTTTCCATGCCATGTTTGTCCTCTGTCTTTCTCTCACTGTGTGCAATCCCTTCCCTCCATAGTGAATTGGTGCTGCCACTACTGCCGCAGCCAGTTTGGCTCCAGTGTACTCTTTCTTGTCATTTGTACAATGCACCCAAATTTTTGAGTCTCCAAGAGACTCTGACTGTCTGACAATGAATTTCTGTGAATTCCCTTTTTCATCCACCATGCTGAGAAACAGTACTCCCACTGCCTGAATCCCAAACCATTGAGTAACCGGAAGTGGAGACTTCCTCTTGGCCACCATCTTGAATCTCTCAAGCTGCTTCTTCATGCTTTTAATTTGTAGTTCTTTCTGACTCACCTTAGCATTCTTCTTTGCTTTTCCTTTCTTTGTCTTGTTGAGTGCCTGCCTGTACACATTCAACATTCTTTCTCTTGGACAAAATCAATACTAATAATATATTGACAATGGTATATTTCATTAAAGGCTGTGCTAAGCAATCTATATATAAAATCCATTTTAACTCTCACAACAACAGTATAAGGAAAACTTCATTATTATTTTTATTTTACTGAGGATACATTGTCTTAGAAAGCGTGGGAGGAATGATTACTACCAGATTTAAAGGAGAAAAGAGGAGCTATAAAATTTCTTTTGTATCCTATACCTGCTTTTCATTAGCTGCATTACTTGAGTTAATTTGCTTTAGTGATTGCAATTTCCAAATAAAAAATCATGATCCAGAGCTTAACAAATGCTCTCTGTGCTTCTTGAGGGAATAGGAGGTGGTATTGCTATGCATATGAGGAAGGAAAGACTAGGAAAGCAGGCACAGAGGTGGGCTGCGTGTCACACCTCAGCTCTGCCACTGTGGACCACTTATGTCATTCTGGGAAAGGAACTCTAAGTCCCATTTATACCTGCTATATGAGGTTAATGAAGGGTGTTTTTGATACTTAGGCATGACACGTATTGCAAGACTCTTAACCTAATGCTCTATTATGCAGCTTCTGTGTCAAGAGTTCTGGATTGCTTTTGATTCTTATGACCCATTAAAGATGCCATGTGCACTATATTTTGGGAAATGTAAGATCTACAGTTTTTCTGTTTGAGCTTTCTTTTAGGGTCAGTTAGGTACTCAATACTAGCTCCATGAGTCTGATCAGTTCCATTGCACTGGCCTCTGCGCTTAGAGATCTCTACACTTGGGGCTTAATGCAGTATGGTTGCTGTCTTGGTATTTTAAATAATTGTGTCTTTGGAATTGTGTTTTGTAAGAGAAGTCCATGGGCCCATTGAGCATGTAACAGAGACATGGAGTCTGCTTCACATATGGTTTCCCCTGCTGCCATATGGCTCCCTCCCTGAGAAAGGCACTCAGCTGGGCACTCCTTACCTCTGCCTGGAGACCACTGTCTCCTTTTGACCTGTGGGGGCCTGGGTGCAGGTGGGAGCAGTCAGAGGCAGGTTCTGAGGTTGTGTGCTGAGTAGAGTAGATTATGAGAGGAATTGGAGGATATCCCATGCCTATGAATGTCTGAATTTGCCCAGCGAGTATCCTGGTGTCCAAGGAAGTATGACATTAAATAGTAAATTAAAACAAAACAAACAAAACCACCTCGGCAGGTAGAGAGAGGGACCTCAGAAAGAAACACTTTCCTTGTTTTTGAATAAGAAGTCCCATATTTTCATTTTCACTGGACACTGCAAATTATGAAGCCAAACCTATAGGCATTTTAAGGAAGTGCAGGCGTCATTTGTTTGACATCCTTCGTTTGTGTGATAGCTCTGCTAGTGCACTTGTCCAGAACTTGGGCACTGGTCAGGAGTTCCTAGATCTATGAAGGCTGTGGCAGAACCAGACCTCCCTCAACTCTGTGAAGTGGCAGCTCATCCTTTTTAGGGTTTTCAAGGCCTTGCGACTAGGCTTTCCCCTGTCTCCTCCTCAAAGCCCCTGCACAGGTGTCATAGCACTGGATTATACAGTATAAGCATAGCACCTATTACCGCTTCTCATTTTAAATGCAAGGAGAATGCAATTATGTCACTGCAGAGTTTACCTGGGAAAGTCAAATTCCAAGAGAATTTCTAATATTGTAATGCAGGAGTGAAAAATTCAGTGAAATTCTCATTGGCCTGTTTATATACAAATATATATATTCTCCATATTTTCTATTATTTATGTGTACAATATTCATGTCAACTCTAACTTAACATTAAATCAGAACATCTAATTGTCATTTTTGTTACAGGTCTTTGGCATGGTTATTAAAACATTGTGACTTCCCAGTTCTTTGGAGTAGGTTGGTAACCCACACCCGAAAGCAGTGTCTGGTTCCTTTTCAAGTCCATCTAGGTAAATATTTGTGTTCAATTTGAGGCAGGTTCTCCCTAGGGAAGTTAGGCTGGGTGGTTCAGTTTGGTTCTGTAAGGAGGGGGTTATCATGAGCTTTGGCATGTTTCTCCTTCTTAAGAAAACAGTGACTTTGGACAGTCCACACTGAGGTTGCTTATGCTCACTGCTTAAGTGAAAAGTCTCATTGTGCTCAATGTGGGATCTTGCAATTCCACACAATCTCTCAGAGAGAAATTAAAAGCAAACTGTTCTAGTTTTCAGTTTTACCAAATTGGTTCATCTTACAAAACATATTACATAATGTCTACCAAAGAGCCCTCAGAAAGATTTCTAAATAAGGTCACAAAGCCAGTGTGGCACCTTAGTATTCTGTATTTGGTTCAGAAACCTGGGTTCTAACCTTTGCCTTATTATTGATGAGTTGTGGAAAAGAGAGATGGCATATGAAAAGGGGCTGGCAAAGTCTGGCACAGAGTAGGTATTTAACAAATATTCATTGTAGGGTATGAAAATAACTTTATTGAAAAAAATTGTATGTATTTTTGGCATACAATACGATGCTTTAAAATAGGTATACAGTATGGAAGGGCTAAATCAAAGTAATTAGGATATATATTACCTCACATTTTGTGTGTGTGTGTGTGTGTGTGTATGTGTGTGTGTTTGTGCACGTGGTAAGAACACAAAATTTCCCTTGGTGATTTTTCAAAAATACAGCACATTGTGATTAACTGTAGTCACCATATTGTACAAAGGTTCTCTTGAACATATTTCTCCTTTTTAACTGAAACTTTGTATCATTTGCCCTATCTTTCCCCAAATCTCCTCCTTGCACCCTCAGTCTCTGGCAATCACCATTCTGTTCTCTGCTTCTGTAATTTTGACTTTTTTAGATTCTATATGTAAGTGAGATCAGGTAGTATCTGTCTTTTTGTCCTTGGATAAAATAACATTTTCTGGGCTTTAAAAATCTCAGTATCTGGGGCTAAAGCAGTGGCTCAGCAGTTTTGGTGCTTGCCTCACATGCACAGGGATGCGGGTTCGTACCCAAGCACCACCAAGTATTGAAGCAACAAAAGCCAGATGGAAAACTAAATAAAAATTAATTTTCTCTTTCTCTCTCTCTCTCCCTGTCCCTCTCTCTCTTAAAAAAAATCTCAGTTGCTTATTATGGAAGAAGGATATCTGTTTCTTTATATTATGATTAATACCATATTTAGGATAATTTAAGTGAATCTATTACATACATAATTATAGGGCATTAGATTCACATTTTACCTTTCTCTGTAAAAATGACACAGGTAGCAATCCTGGAGATTAGGATTTCCCACTGGCAACTTCCAGCCTGCACTGTGTCTCAGAGTTTTTCTCTCTAGAAGTCATGTGATTGGTTTCTCTGTGACTCCTAAGGGCACAGGACTCCTTGTCAGCCACAGCCCTACCCCACCCACTCGGCAGCAAGCAGAAGCTGTAAGCTTGGAGAAATAAAATGCTACCAATCATCAGGGAAATACCGAAACTGACTTGGGGAAAGCAAACATGGCTTCTTTTATTTAAGAAGTTAAAGGTTCCATGTCTTATGATTGTAGATGGATATGCATCATTAAAATATCCATTAAAGAAAAACTTCCCTAACAGAGTAATAATAATAATAAGAATAATATAGCAAATGTTCCACAATTTAAGTTCAAAATTTCTGTTAAATTGTAGTAATCTGGACGGTACAAAATTGCTGAAATTCAACTGTTTTGACCTAGAGTATAGCACATTCATACGATTTCTGATATTCACACACATTCACCATCTAGCAATCTGTTTTGAGGATCTCATGTGCCAATTGAATCCAATGGTTCCAGCAAAATTTCAGCACTGATTCTACCTTTGACAGGAGTGTGCCATAGAGGTTTGTATCATACTATTGCACATAGTACTTTTTCCACTGAGGAGTTGTTCAAATCATGCTAGCTGTTGATGAACTCCAGTGATTTACAATTTGAAAGCTTCACTATTATATGCAAAATATTATCTATAATTTCACCAGAACCCACATTGCTTGGCCTTGCCAAAAATAAGGGGTATTTAGCGTGCTGGAAATTTCCAAGTCTTTAATGTTTTAAAACATTCTCAAAATGATGATTAGCCAGTCAAGGGTCACCTGATTTGAGGATACACAAAGCTATTTCTACTTGATTTTGCCACTGATTAAAGAGCCAGGGAAGATGACACCTATCTCAGAGTCATAGCACCATTATCCAGAAAAGGATGTTGGCCAACAAGGGTCTTCCATTGGTGCCAGAGGCTTGGAACCTAAAGCCATCTTTCTGTTTTCGGTCTCTGACATTTCTTTTTAGAGACAGGAAAGCTTCAACTTGCCTCAGGCATAAGTGCATTTCATCATATTTAGTTATACTAAATATTGGGTGGATGTCATCATCAACGTCTAATAAAGACAAATTGAGAGATAATTGAGGTCCAGTTTTTGCCCTGCACTAATCATCAGGTTACATAAAGATGAAAAACTGATGTGCCATCTGAGCACATGAATGTTGTGTTGTTCTTTGCTTTGGGAAACCCTTGACAAAAACTTCATTGTTTTACCCAGTTTCTTCCTGCCAGTTAGCTCTAAAGGGAATAGCATCCTCTTTTATCCTTCTGTGGCCTGATTATCATAAAATTTCTGATCTTGCACTTTTGTATGTTGGCAAGAAAATGAAGCAGTTAGAAGAGGCTGAGAGGGCTTCTGGCAGGTTGGCAATGGGTACGCACAAAAAACTAGACACTCCTCCATACCTTCCTCCCTTAATGGTAGCCCCCAGCATGCCTCCCAGTGACCTGGCCTTTTGATGTCAGAAAGAAAGTTTATTTAACAAGAAGCTTATTCCAATCAATGTGTCTTTTACTGTGGACAGAAAAGTGGCATATGGACATTCAAAAGAAGGAAATGTACATAGAGAAATAATCTCCATTTTGCTGTACCCTATAATTTATTCTATAGTAATAAATGTAGCTGTCTGATCTAGCAAGTAACCTAATCTTTACCTGTGGCAATTTCCTTTTCCCTAAAATAGAGATACAATAGTACTTATAGTACTTACTTCTCAGGTGGTTCAAAAGATTAAAGGAGTTAAAATATGTAAAGTGTTTAGAACAAGAATCAGAAAACTGTGGTGCATGGACCAGATTTACCCAGAAACTTGTTTTTTCACTCATGAGTTAAAAATCTTTCAAACATTTTAAAAACAATTGCATTTGAAGTGAGTACAAGCATACTTAGATGACATCTTTAGTTTTGGCTCTTGGTCTATAAAGCTTACAATGCTTGCTATGTGCCCCTTTAAGTAAGTTTGCTGAGACCTAGCATACAACATTGCCTAACACATGGTAAATACTTTTACAGTATTAGCTATTATTAATAGTATACTACTGTGCAATTCTTGTAAACAGTTAGAAATATACTGCCATCTTTTAGTTATGGTGATAAGACTGTGAATCAGAGTGATAGTAATGGATACAGTAAACACACACATGTATTTTATATAGAAATGTGCATATAAAATATATGTGTGTGTACACATACACCTACACATAGGTGTGTGTGCATTTACATGGATACATTTTTTAAATTAACATTTTTGAAGTATATACCATGTGCCAGATAATACTAAACAGGTGAGTTAGGTCGTTTAATTTCTGTGTGTTCCTCTTTTATAAAGGAGGAAATATTTAACTTAAAGATGTTCAAACGACTTTCTATTATTTGAACCTGCAGAATAACTTCAGATCTCTTAATCATAGTGCTACACTGACTTGTTATAGTTAGGTAAATGTTGTTAAGGTGGGGGTGGCAGACATTAGATAACCACAAATCAGTTCTTGACTTTAAGGGCACAAAGTCTGTTTTATTTGGCAATCAGTGACAGACACAGATTTCAACATTCATGCTAGTCTGAAGCTTGGTTTAGCTATTGTGTCTGCTCTAAAGTCTATTATGTAATTCACTTATATTTCAAGGAAAAGCAGCTTTCTCCAACATTGTGCCTGATGAAATAATTGGATTATACTTTCCACTGCTTTTATTTGTGTGTATGTATGTGTGTGTGTTATAAATTGAGATTTAGAAACACCTTGTCTCGAAGCTTTGATTGAAATATGTTGCTTTTCAGTTCCTTGTTTTATTTTCCACCAGATTACTTGATAATTCCTTATTTTATTTTTTGTGTCCTGACTCTGACCTCTCAGGCCTTGCTGATCCTAGAGGAATTGCCCCTTCCAGCATTAGCCAGATCCTAGAAGTAGTGAACAATTCACCTGTGAGCACAGTTTTCAGATGCAACCAACCAATCCAAAGCTCATACCTGTCTGTACTCACCTTCTTGATGGAATTCTCACACTCTGGGCCATAATCCACCTGCCTAATCATCCCATCGTCAGCTACCAAAAAACTAGGGGCAGTTCATATGTCCCCATGCCTGCTGAAATTATTGAAAATAGCCAATCCTGAGACTGCTTACACTCTCTTGCTTGCCAATTACTTCTCTTAGAAACTACAAAAAAGCCTCTTGTCTTTGGTTCCCCACCTCTTCCTCTGCCTCCTGACTGGCCTTGCTGTTTCCTCCAGATGGCATATCCCTTCTCTCGGGATCTGTAACAAATTGTCTTGTCAATGGTAGTCGTCTCCTGATCTGTCTTCTTTGCCAAATCTGAATAATAATAAAAATCTCTATTTTAAAACACTCTGTCTAACCAGGAAAAAGATAAACACTCATTGGGGAAAAAGTATCATGCCTTGTAGCCTCTGCTGAGATTTTAGATAAGATGATTTATATATAATTAATATCAATAAGATCATGAAGAGGCAGGGGAATATGAGTTCCATAGTATTGGTGTCAGAAGTAATAGGCATTGGATGGGATTAACAGCAGGTTGGACACAGAAGTAAGAATGAATGAAGTTAAAGACAAATCCAAAGAAAATGTTCAGTTAAAGGACACAGAGGAAAAATAATGGAATAAACAGAACAGAGTATAAGAAACATGTGGGACCACTCAAAATATTAATGAACAAGCAACTTGAATCCCAGTGTGGTGAGGAGAGATTGGAAGAGAAGCAACATTTGAAGAGATGAGTATAGAACTTTTTAAAACTAAACTGATGGAGGACTACACCAGGAGGATCCCTGCAGGAGCAGCCCCCACCCAGTTCCTATCGGAGGAATCTTCCACGTCTGGAATAGCCCCTGCTTACCCAAAGCCATGCCTACTATCTGGGCCTCTTTTGGTGCTGACAGACAGGGGCTCAAGACACAATTAGTAAGACCCCTATCCATAAACGCATGGCTACCAACTCCCCTCATCCCCCTGTCCTTGCATACCTGAATCCTTACTTGGAAGTCTAGGCATTTTTGGTCCCAGCTGGCAGGTCCTCAGTACACCATCAATAGGACCCCTGTACAGAAAACCCCCAATTACCTGGCACCCTGTTTGCCAGTCTGGACTTCTTTTGGTCCCCACTTCCTTTGGCCCCACTGGAAGGCACTCAGAACACCCCAGGGTAGGTCTCCCATTTGGAGCAGCCACTGCCCAGCTGAAGGACAGGCCCAGGTCTATTGTGCTCTGAAGACCAGCACATACCCAGGACCAACCAGAGGAGCATCTCTGCCTGGACCAGCCCTTGATCCAGGCCTCTTCTGGTCCTGGCCTGGCAGGTGCCCAGGACAACCCAGGTTCAGATCTGCAAACTAATGCCTGGATCCAAAAGGTGGAACAGAACAAGGACCCAGCAAAAGCAAAGTCAGGAAAGTGATGATCATTTAAGAGGTGGTGGCAGATCCATCCCTTTGACTAGTGAGGAAAAACCACCTGGAGAACTGCCTACATTCCCTGCAGGAAATCTCAATTCAGAGATCCAGGAGAAGCTTTTCAAAAATGAAGAGTCAAAATAGGAAAGGGTCACCTCAAACCCAATACTCCCCTAAAAAGGATACCATGGATATGACTGAGATGAAAACCTTGAAAAAATCATCAGTGATCTGATTACTAAAATGAACAAAGAACTAAAAAAAGGTACAATGAAGGGACTAAGTGAGAAAACTCAAGAGATGAAAAACTCTATTATGAAAGAAGTAGACATACTCAAAAAGGATGTAACAGAGCTAAAATCTACAGTCAATGACATGAGAGGAAACATGGAGGAATTTAATAATAGATTAACTTCTATAGAAAACAGAACCTCAACTCTTGAAGAAAGAACTTCTGACAATGAAGACAGGCTGAACAAACTTAAACATAAAGATGCCAAAAAAATAAATAAATAAAATAAAGAAAAAAAAACCTCACAGAATTTTAAAAATGTCTGGGATGAATTGAGAAGAAACAATATAAAAGTAGTTGGGATATTGGAAGAAATTGAAACACAAACAAATGAGCTAAGATACATTCTGGATAAAATAGTAAAAGAAAAATTTTCCCATATAAAAACAGAGTCAGAGATGCTCATCCAGGAAGCTTATGGGACACCCAAGAGGCCTAATCAAATGAGAAGTTCTCCAAGATACATCATATTCAAAATATACAACAGGGAAATCAAGGAAAGAATATTAAAGCTGCAAGGGGAAATGCAAATAAGAAGCAAACTAATAAGAATCACATCTGATTTTTCAGCTCAGACTCTGGAAGCAAAAAGATCATGGAAGGATATCTTTCAATGAACACAACATGCAGCCAAGAATATTATACCCAGCAAAACTAAGCTTCAAAATTGATGCTGAAATAAAAACTTTTCATGATAAGATCAAACTTGCAACATTTGTAATCAGAAAATCAGCATTACAAAGAATCCTTAAAGATAAACTCCAGATAGAAGAACAAGCAAACATTCCTCAATACCCACAGACAGAGAAAATTCAATAAAGGTGTTTGCTATCAATAGACAATCAAAATAGCACAGAACTTACTAATAAAACAAAATTACTGTGAACCACAACAACATAACTATTTTAACACTGAATGTGAATGGTCTTAATGCACCAATCAAAAGACATAAACCAGTAGATTGGATGAAAAAACAAAACCCAACAATATGCTGCTTACAGGAAACCCACCTTACAGCCAACAACATCCACAGATTAAAGGTGAAAGGATGGAAAAAAATCTACTAGGCATACGGCCCAAGAAAGCAAGCTGGAGTTGAAATTCTTATATCAGACAAAGTGGACTTCAAACATAAATTAATCAGAAGTGATAAAGAAGGCCACTACATCCTAGTAAAGGGAACAATACAACAGGAAGATATAACCATAGTAAATACTCTCCAAACACTAATGCCCCTCACTATGTGGAAAAATTACTCCAAGACATAAAACCAGTTGTGGACCTCAACATGATAGTACTGGGAGATTTTAACACTCTTCTATCACCAATAGACAGATCATCAAAGCCAAAAAACAGTAAAGAGATCTCCAGTCTAAAAAACACAATGAATCAAGCAGACTTAACAGACATCTACAGAATATTCCATCCCAAATTGGCACAGTATACCTTCTTCTTAGCTGCACATGGATCTTTCTCCAAAATAGATCATATTCTAGTTCATAAAGGAAATCTCAGCAAATATAAAAAAGTAGAAATTATTCCGTGTATGCTATCAGACCATGATGCCATGACCCTAGCAAATAACAGCAAAAATCATCCCCAAAAACACACATATACATGGAGATTAAATAACACTTTATTGAAAAGAATGGATCCAAGAAGACATGAGAACAGAAATTAAGGAATTCTTGGAAAAGAATGAGAAGGAAGACACAACATATCAAAACCTTTGGGATACCATGAAAACATTTTTAAGGGGAAAATTTATAGCACTGAGTGTCTATATTAATAATCAGGAGAGATTAATGCTCCACTTCAAGTCTCTACAAAAGGAGGAACAATCTAATCCCAAAGCCAGCAGAAAACAGGAAATAATCAAGATCAAAGCTAAAATTAATGAAATTGAGAACAGGAACAAGAAGAAGAAGAACAACAACAACAACCAAACCATAAGAATAATCAATGAAGCAAAGAGCTGGTTCTTTGAAAAAATAAATAAAATTGACAGATCCCTGGCTAACTCAACTAACAGAAGAAGAGAATCAAAGCAAATCAATGAAATCACCAAGAAAATGGGGGTAATCTCCACTGACCACATTAAATCAAACAAATTATCAAAACATATTTTGAAAAACTATACTCTTCTACATCTGATAATCTAGAGGATATGGACAAATTTCTAGACACATACAGCATCCCCAAATTGACACAGGATGAGATTGAAATCCTAAACAGCCCAATAACAGGCACAGAAATCCAGAGAGCAATTAAAAGTCTTCCAAAGAAGAAAAGCCCAGGTCCTGATGGATTCGCTGCTGAGTTTTACCACACCTTTGTAGAAGAGTTAACACCTCTTCTTATGAAGTTATTCCAAGAAATTGTAAAAGAGGGAACTCTCCCAAACACTTTTTATGAAGCAACCATAACTCTGATACCAAAACCCAACAAAGACACATCACAAAAAGAAAACATTAGACCAATGTCCCTCATGAACATTGACACAAAAATCTTTAATAAAACCCTCCCAAACCACATTCAAAAACATATGAAAAAGATAATTCATCATTTTCAAGTGGGCTTCATTCCAGTTATGCAAGGCTAGTTCAACATATGCAACTCAATAAACGTGATTCATCAATTAAACAGAATTAAGAAAAAAACCCATATGATCATCTCAATAGATGCAGAAAAGGTCTTTGACAAAATCCAACACCCTTTTATAATCAAAACTCTATAGAAAATAGGGATTAAAGGAACTTCACTTTGTGAAGGCCATATATAACAAACCCTCAGCTACTATAATACTAAAAAGTTGAAAGCATTTCCACTAAACTCAGGAACAAGACAAGGCTGCCCTCTTTCACCACTTTTATTCAATATAGTCTTCAAGATACTAGCTAGAGCAACCAGGCAAGAGAAGGAAATCAAAGGATAAGAATAGGAAGGGAGGAATTCAAACTATCCCTTTTTGCTGATGACACGGCCTATATCTGGAAGATCCAAAAACTCCACCAGAAAACTGCTTGAGCTTATAAACAGATTTGGCAAAGTAGCAGGCTAGAAGATCAACTCCCATAAATCAATAGCTTTCCTATATGCTAACAATAGTGGGGGAGAATAAGAAACCAGGAAATCAGTCCCATTCACAATATTCTCAAAAAAAACCTTCAAAATTAATCTAGCAAGGGAAATAAAAGATCTCTACAATGAAAATTATTGAACATTGGAGAAAGAAAATGAAGAAGACCTGAGAAAATAGAGAGATATTCCATGTCCTTGGTTAGGCAGAATTAATAAAATTAAAATAGTGCCAAAAGCACTATACAGATTCAATGCAATCCCCATCAAGATACAAATATAATTACGTAAAGCTATAGAAAAAGAGATTCTGAATTTCATTTGGAGCAACAAGGAATCCAGAATAGCCAAAACATTACTAAGCAAGAAAGAAAAAACAGGTGATTTTGTGATACCAGATCTAGAATTATAGTATAGAGCTGTAGTATTAAAAAACCACATTTTACTGGTATCAAAATAGGAATGAAGACCAATGGAAAAGAATAGAAGATTTTATGACAAACCCAAAAATCTTTAAACATCTGATCTTTGACAAAGGGGTCAAAATATAAAATGGAGGAGAGACAGCCTATTCAACAAATGGTGCTGGACAAACTGGAAACCACTTGCAGAAAGTTGAAAATAGACCTTATTTCTCACCTTGCACAAAAAATCAAATAAAAATGGATCAAGGAACCAAGAATTAAACCAGCCACCATACAACAGCTAGAAAAAAAATTAGGACCAACACTCCAGCATATGGGAGTTGGTAACAACTTTCTCAACAAGACTCCTAAAGTGAAACAATTACACTCAAAAATCAATGAGTGGGTTGCCATTAAACTAAAAAGTTTCTGTACAGCTAAGGAAGTAGTCAAAACAGTCAAGAGACAACCTACAGAATGGGAGAGAAGCATGGTCTGTGATCCCTCTGACAGAGACTATTGTCCAAAATTTACAAAGAACTAAAAAACTCAATAACAAAAACACAAACAATACAATCCATAAATGGGCCAGATAGCTAAACAGAAACTTCTCAACAGAGGTCATTGAGCAAGCCAATGAATACATGAGAAAGTGTTCTAAATCACTGGTAATCAGAGAAATGCAAACGAAAACTACCTTAAGATTTCAGCTCACTACAGTCAGACAGGCAAAAATGAAGAATACAATTAATAACAAATGCTGGAGTGGTTGTGTGCTAGGAACACTAGCACATTGTTGGCGGAATTGCAAACTGGTACAGCTGCTCTGGAAAGCAGTGTGGAGACTCCTTAGAAAATTAGGATTGGATCCACCATATGATCCAGCTATCCCTCTTCTGGGTATTTTTCCAGAGGAGTTAGAATCAGCACATTACAGCGACACAGCAAAATCTATGTGTATAGCAGCTCAATTTACAATAGCTAAATTATAGAACCAACCCACATGCCTCTCACAGATGAATGGATCCAAAAGCTTTGGTATATATATACAATGGAGTTCTACTCAGCTATTAGAAAAAATGATATTGCATCCATTGAAGGTAAATGGATGGCAATGGAAGAAATCATGCTGAGTGAAGTTAGCCAAACCCAGAGAGTCAAGGGCCGAAAGTTTTCCCTAATTTGTGGTGGCTGGAGCTAAACCCAGGCTTGTGGGAAAGGTAGATAAACTCATGAATTAGAACCATAGAACCAAAATGAATATGTTAATATTTATGTTATACAGTTGCAAGATATTGTATAAGATATTTGAACAAGGTATACTGCATGGCTTTACGAAAATGTAAATGTTTAATCCTGTTGTCAATATATGTCAAAGAATAACAAACGATGATAGGAAGGGAGGAGAAGAGGAAATGCTGCAAACCAAGATAAAGCAAGGTACATTGCAAGCATTTATAAGTGTGTCACTGTATATACTGTAGTCATGTGTATAAAAATGTTCTTCATAAGTATAAGAATTATGACACTTGGTTTTTTTGTGGAAAATTATAGGACCCAGAAGAGAGGCAAGGGATCGGGGGACCAGAGGAGGGAGGTAGAGGGGTGTGGGGGAGTGGGGATATTATTGCTGTATTGTGTGCATGTAGGAATATATGGCAATAAATCCCATCATTATGTATAATTATAATGCACTAATATAAAAGATTTCAAAAATAAACTATGAACATTTCATCCATGAGACTGAACAACACAAAGTCTACTAATTTTGTAATGGATAAATTAATTGTGGTATATTGCTGTACCAAAAAGGAATACATTGCTATACAAAAACAAGAGGATGAATCACATGGACACAATGAATAAAAATATCACCAATTCCATTGCTATGGAGTTCACGAAGAGCCAAGATTAATTTATGATGATAGAAGTCAGATTATTGGTTTAATCTGGAGGAGTATTGACTAAGAAGGGTATGAAATATCTTCATGTGGTGTTGAAAATATCCTACATCTTCATCTGGGTGGTGGTTACATTTGTGGTTACATATGCTCATGTACTTGCTTATGTGTATGTATATACATATTTGTATGTGTATATATATATATATATATATATATATATATATACATACATATATATACTTAAGAGTTGTAAACTTCTTAAAATTTTTATCTCCATCAAAAAATGAGTGCTAAAACATGTTGTTTGTTCAATCTAAAGTTGTTATGGAAAAGCTGCTGGGTATAATATGTAGAGAGAAATGATACATTCTTACTGAAAAGAAGGACTTGAATAAATGTAATGATTCAAAGAAAAGAAAGATACCAGAAATAGATTCATTTCCAAATGATTTCTGGAGGTGAATTAAGCATTGCTTTCCAGGCTGTGGGCTTTCATTTTTAAATAGGGAAGCAGGTAAATTGTGAATAATTTCAGCAAGATCACCGCTTGACTTGTTGTTCCACAGAGAGGCAATACTTTAAAAATTATACAACTAGAATGTAAACAAAAGCTCATCTAGGCCGAGATTAAGACATTGTATGCTTTGGCAAGGGGAATGCCAATGATTTTATGCATGCCATTTAAAGTATTTGTTTTTATGAAAATAATCCCACAGAATGTTTAGAAGTTTGTGGCATACTCAGAGGATATTTTCAAACTTAGGTGTGAGTAAGAATCAACAGGAAAGGCCAAGAATCACAGTCAATCAGCTGGTTCCCTCCATTGGTGTGGTCAGGAGCAGTTTTTTAGTAATTCTCCTCCTTCTTTTGAAAAGTGTTGGTAATTGTGTACTGATTGATTGACAGTTGTTAAATTCAAACAGCCACAAATAATCTAAGGAGGATTTGGCTCCGTCTTTAATTTGTTTTTAGAAATTCTTATTATTTAATCTCTATCCCATGAGATGAGGCTGGTTTGTAGAGCTCAATACAAATAAAAATGCAGGGCCTCTTGTTCCAAAATTAAAATTTTCAAGGTGATAACCCAAAGCATTAAAGCAAGAATGGGGCCCTTCTCTATGTGGGGCCCTGTGCAGCTGTATAGGTTGCGTGCTCAAGGATCTGGCTCTGTTTCTTAGCACTGCATTTGAACCCTCTATGACTATAGTCCTGGCAGACTCTGCAGCCTTAACATCTATGGTCCTCCCACATGTT
Organism: Aplodontia rufa; assembly: GCA_004027875.1. Classification (NCBI taxonomy): domain Eukaryota; kingdom Metazoa; phylum Chordata; class Mammalia; order Rodentia; family Aplodontiidae; genus Aplodontia; species Aplodontia rufa. The sequence continues at coordinate 33,291 of PVKS010002874.1, read as the reverse complement.
CTCACTATAACTCTTGGCTTGCAGAGCCTAAGATGCTTCATGTTGAGTCATGTGTCCATGCCTTAATGCATTTGGTTTATTCCAGAATGTTCTTTACCAGATAGACTGTCTGATATATTCTATTCATTTTTGTTCATTAAGTCCCCTCAGAGAATTATCCCTCCTTCATTGAGCTATCTCTGACCTTGTGAGATCTGTTATTCTACTTTACTTATACTTTAGTGACATTTTTGTTTACTTGTTTGTCTTTTAAAATGTGAGCTCATTGCAGTCAGGAATTATGTCTTACATCATTGCATTACACAAAGTAGGTATTTATTAAATTTTAATTTGTAAAATGAACAAAGTAGTGGAGTTCTAAAGATACAAATGGAGAGTGTTCAGCTATATTTAAAATTATAAGTACAACTACTTTTTCTATTGAAGTAATATATGACGTTTTAAAAAGTAAATGAAAAAATAAGAAGAGTGACTGTATTCAATCTTTTTGGATCTTTCTATCCTCTATTTAAATAATCTTTATGAATTTTTTTAAAGAGAGAGAGGGACAGTGAGAGAGAGAGGGAGAGAGAGAGAGAGAAAGAGAGAATCAATTTTATTTAGTGTTTCATCTGGTTTTTGTTGCTCCAACACTTCATTATGTATGTGCTGCTGGTGTTTGAACCCGGGTCCTCATGCATGCCAGGCAAGCACCATAACCTCTGGTCTACCACTCTAACCCCAAACCTTATGAATTTTGATATTCAAATTAGTAAAAATAATCTGACCTCATTCCTACACTCTGGTTTAGTCTAATATATTTTACTTTCATATTGGTGCTAGGATTAGTAAGTAAGATGAAAAAATTGTTATTAGGAGTAATGTTTTGGAATAAACTTTTCCCAAAGAGATTATTATATCCTGAATGAATAAATGAACCAGTGATTGAATGCTACTAGTAGCTAGACTAATAATAATTGCTTTTCCTAACTTTTTATACACAAAATAGTTTTATTGCTATTTCCATATACCCTGGCCAAATTCTTTCTTGTTCCCTCACAATAATTTCCACCAACTGCTGGAAAATTAACAGGTATGAGCTGAAATATAAACTGCAGTTTTTCTAGAGTTTTGTGCTGCCTTTTCACTCAATGAGACATTACTTTCCAGCCCCAAGGGTCAAGATCATGAATCATTTTATTTCCTTTTTCTTCAGAAAAAGTAATCCATCTTCTCTGAGAAGGCCAACATACTCTGAGTAATATAAAAATCACTGTTTAACAGCAGGCAAGATGAAGAAGGAAGGAGACACCCTTAGTTGAGCAAAGGGTAGTTTGAGCAGCTTTCTGGCTGGGATGGTAGTCTGAAAGAAAACAGGAACAGAAATGAGTGGAAATATGTTGAGGAGTCAGCACAAGTCAGACAGTGGTAATCCGAAATAAGGACAATCATGTACAGAGCCACAGTCCTTTCAACAAGAGTGCTTCAAATCGTAGTTAGTGGACATCTATAGTTTCAAAACTGGTCTTAGATACCTGTTGGAGCCTAACTACTAGGAAAACAGAAGGACAGAGTAGTTATTACATGATATCTTTTTTTTTCTGGGCTGAGGACCAAACTCAGGGCCTTGTAAGTGCTAGGCAAGTGCTCTGCCACTGAGCTAAATCCCCAACCCCTACGTGAGGTTTTTGACATCCATTTCAGCCTCCTTTCTAGGCTGGGGAAGGTATACTGGTTATGATTATGGTAGATAGGAAATTACTGTTGCTTTCAACTTGAATTCCATGAGGGAATTGAGGTGTTTTTTGATGAAAAAGATGTATGAAAAAATTATACTGAGCATAGACGATAATATGCAAAACTATTCATAGAGTTTAGGAAATGTGAGGGTTATTTTATTAAAGTGCATTTTTTTGTTATATAATATCTAGTTCGTGATCAACAAAAAGGCCTTTCACGTGCCAACCAATATTTAAAAAGGAAATATGAAGAAAAATGGAGGGAAATAATACAAATGGAAGGATATAGTCTGAAAACAGACTGTGACAAGCAGTACACACTAATTAATTCATTCATTCATTCATGTGATTGCCTGATGTTTACCATGAAAAGTAACAGATCCTATTGAATTCTGTTTCCTATTTTTTAATAGAATGGCAAGAAACTAGAGCTATACTTAATTTCAGTTCTATGGCTACCAGTTTATTGCCATTTCTCAACTAATTTACAATTTTTTTATTTTTAGTCAATTCTTCTATGAACGATAGGATTGTGATGTACAATTAAAACTATCTACATGGTTAAATATATACAAATATATAATATATAGTTAAACATTTTAATAGGTAAGGCATAAATAATCAGTGTATAATTAAGCTTATATGTAAATATTGAAGAATAAAAAGAAAAGTAAAATATTTTCATCAAATTTTCTATTTCATGTAAGAATCTTGATGATTAATTTCCCACAGAACTTATAGAAATCTATTTTATAATAGAAAATATTCCTATTAACACTTGGGACTCATAAGTATTACTGATATAATGATAGTAATAATAATAGTTAAGATAAATTATGTGCTTACTATATGCCAGGTATTATTCCAAATATTTTAAATGTACTAATTAACAATCCATTCAATTTTAAGAGGGAAGTGATATTTTTAATCCTAATTTCTAGATGGATAAACTGAGGCTCCTGTTGTTCAAACCACTTGTCAAGGTGGCATAAGTAGAGGTCAGTTTGTTTTTAAATGTAGTCTGGATCTTAATTCCTACATTAAACTACATGCACAGGATTAGTGATTTAGTTGTGATACTTAAACATGTAATTTTGCCAGAGTGTAGTACTACTTCATATCAGTCCACTGCAGTGCAGCGAGATGCATCTTGTGCATTACCACACAGGGAAGTAGAAAAACAGAAACTTTTTACACTGTTCTTCATTGTCCAACTCCAGTCATTGAGGAATTTTACCATTTCCTTCTCTGGCCTGGGGACTATTGTTATTTTTCATACTTACAACTGAAATTCCCAAAGGAACTGTATTAAGAAGTTTTTCTTTTCTCTGGTACGTAGCCAGACAGCTGACAGGAAATGATAGAAGGAAGCCTAAGAATTTGAAGAAACAGTTTCCAAAGTTACCTTCCGTTCTTTTACTTTAATTCACTTTTTTCCCTCTGCTATGCGCGCTCTCTTTCTCTCTCTCCCTCGCTCCTTTGTTATTTCCCTTCCTCTTATTTCTTCTCCCTCCCTCTACTTAAGTCATGATGGAATACTCTTCCTTTATTTTCTTCATGCTCCCTTAGACTTACCCTCTTAGTTTATCCTGAGTATCTCGTTTCTAAATTATTCTGGAGAAAACAAAAAAGTACTCTGTGTAGTGTAAATAGCACCGCTATGTATTTTTTCAAATGTCAGAGGAGTTTACGAGTCATCCAACAAGCCACAGAATGTGTGGAGCTTTAGTTGTGCTAAGGATCATTGTCAGAGACTAAGCTGGTCCGACAGACACAGGGACCAAGGTGCAGGCAGGATGAGTGGGTGCCAGAAAGGAGCTGCAGCTTCTGCCACATGCTCACTCAGCTTTCGTGGGGCAGAGTCCTCAGTGCAAACCACGCCCTTTATTCACTGTACTGAAATCACTAGTTCATCTTTATTTCTCCTTTCAGCCTGTGTTCCCTTTCATGTTTTTGTTTGCACAGTGGTGCTACCCACCTCTGTATCTTCCCCCTCTTCTCATTGGCTATTTGCTCTATAAGTTGGCACTATGACCTGAAGCAGGAAGGCACTGGCTTTGATAACACCTTTATCGTAAGTGAAAGGTCAAAGAGAAACAGCTACAGCATGTTAGTGACTTGCTCAGACACAGCTGCACAAATGTGAGTTCCATACATAGTCCATAGCCAAGTGGATAGCTTGAGGACCCTCTGAATTCAGATTTAAAGAAATGGATTCAGATGTTAATCTTTTTGGGGATATGGGGCCATATGCCAGAGGATTTCTAAATTCTTAAATATTTTTTTTGATGTTTCAAAATACCATATGTTGTTAACAGTCCAAGTGAGTGGACTTCTTTCCAAAGTGATATGAAGAGAGCAATGTTTGTGGCCACTTCTGCTTGAGGCTATTTCAGTGATTTATAAAGGCTTAGCCATAGGTTGGTTGCACAGTTATGGTTGTCTGACTTCTGGTAGAGCTGTAAATCTGTGTGTGTGTGTGTGTGTGTTGTGTGTGTTTTCATTGCCTTGGTCCTGGGCCACAGATTCTGTCTGAGTGCACTCATTTCAAAGTGGTGTGCATGGAGTCATCACTAAGGAATGATCTCATTTATGATGTGGATGGGAAATGGAAATTCCAGTTCTGTTTCTGCTTCAGAATATTTCAGCTTTTTTTTTTTTTGGTTTCTATTTAAATATTAAAACATTTAAATGCAAAACACAAGTAGATTTTTTTCCCCACCAGCATGCCCTATTTAAAATTTTACTGCTAAATTACCTTTAGTTAGTAACAGCATTATTGGATAAGGATGTGATTACCATCATGGATCAGATTTTATTACCTGATGATCTTTCTACCCTGTTCAGGTCAGTAGTTTTAAACTGAGAATCCATGATAAAATTTTGCTTATTTACAATGTTTTTAAAAGAACTTTTTAGTGATCAATAATGCTTCTTGTCAGTGAAATCTTACACTAATGTAATTTAGTTTTTCCTGCAGGATTTTGAGTGTGCTTAAAGAGCTATATTTAGGAAGACTTCATGAAACATCTGGGTAGTCGTGCAGCAGCTGGGTAACAGAACATAAGGAACTTGACTCAAAGGTCAGAGCACTAATTGAGAAAGAGCCTGGTGTTCAGTTCCGAAGTCAAAGGGAAAGCAATGTGGGAGGTAATTATCCAATTTGGGATATTGCTTGGTTAAAAGAGTTACTGTGTTAATAAAAATATAATGGGGCTTAGTTCCCTGGGGCTGCTGTTTATTTTTGCATATCTCCCCCAGGAGATATCTCCAGGTGCAAGATGGCTCAGTGAGACCATGTTTTACCTTTGGCGTTGCATCAATTACAAGGTGGGCGTCTACTTCCTGAAAACACTGAGCCCAATACTGACTTGACACTGGGAAAGTAAGTGTTTTAGGAGAATCACAAGATAATCCTCCAGCTTTCTTGTCATGGGTGAGACTGTGATGTTAGATTCTGGTTTAATCATTACATTTTAATTTTAGGAGAGATTAGTGATTAGGGAAGAATAAGAAATAAAGGTTATTAAATGGGTTTTAGGAAGGAGGGTTAAAGACCGCAGTTGCTAGTTTGGGGGAAATCGTGCATACTAGAACATTTGAATTGTGAATTAGATGGGAAGTGCCTCAGAAGACAGGATGGTTGGAAATAACCTGGAATAAAAAAATCTAGACTTCTTATTCTTCTGTAAACTTGGCAAATAAGACAGCTTTTTAAAATAAAAGGCATTTTTAGTATGGGACATGTTGGGTAAAGAGGTTTTTTTTGGTCCATCTAAAAAATTCTCTGCTGTTTTTCCTTTGAAGATCAGTGAGAGGGCTTCTGCCCTCTGGTCTGGTCTGTTCTGGTTTTCATTACTACAACATCAAGATTTTTTCTTTTGGTTTCTTCTACTTTTCCAGCTTATTTCCTCCGGCACTTTCAGACCCAAGCCTTCTCTACTTATTGGTCTCACAACACCTTTGTCCCTTCCTTACTAGCTTTGTTTCCAGGGTCAATTGTGATGTCATTCTGTGTGTGCCCTGGGCTACATTTTGCCTCTCTCATTTTGTAGCAAATCTGGAGCCCTGGTTAGATCTGAGTTCGTTCTGAGCTGCTCTGCACCTACCTCCGTGCAGCTGGACTTGGCTGCAGAGACCATTCAACTGAGCTGGTACCACTCCTTCAAATCTATCACCAAAACCATCAAATGAGCCTTTAATTCTGTTGGACAATCATTCGGTGCTTACCTTTGCTATCTACTCTGCCATTCTACTGGACATTTATTTGAGTCCGCTCCTCTGATCCCACATCCAGTGTCTCCTTTCCCATCTTGACTCTCAGCTGAGGGCCCTGTTTCCTGCATGTTGAAGCTAACAGAAAAGAACTCCATACAGTCCTACTGCCTTACCTATTTGCTCACCAGCATCACATCATCTACTTTCTGATCTGCTAAACTCTGTGCCACTCTTGTCACGCTCACACTAGGTCCGTCCTGTTTGGCCTACTCAAGGACACAGTCCCAGCAATGCTCCTCCCTTTCTTTCACATTGTTGTTTCTCTGCCCTTCTCAATTGCTACCATCATTGTACAGACATGCTGGTTTTTCTTCCAGCGTCAGAAATCCTTCCTTTGAGTCTCCTGCCCTTGCCAGCTGTCATTTCCTATCTTAGTTCCCATTTGTGTTAAAACTCTCATAAAGACATCTCTATGCTCACTGTCTCCAAATCCTTTTTTCCTAATTCCCCTTTGATGCCCAATTCCATCAAGCTTATTCCCCAACTGTTTTATCAGATGGCTCTTTCAAAGTCACCAGTGACCTCTGTGTTGTTAAATGCACGAAAAATTCTCAGTCTTCCTCTTATTATCTTGACCATGCTTCTGACACATTTTAGGTAGTCCTTCCTTCTTGGCATATTGGCATACTTTCTTCAAAGCTCCTGGGATAATATGTTTTCTTAGACTTCTTCCTTCCTATCTCATCAGTTATTCCTTTTTAATTTCATTTGCTTAATTTTCTGTTCCCCAGCCCCTCTAATCCTAAAGTGCTCTGGATTCAGTTCCTATTCTGGTTTTGGTTTTGTCCAATTTGATAGATTAGATATCATCTGTATATTGACATACCCTAATTATTATCTTTAGTCCATACTCTCCCTTTTTTTAAAAAAGAGAGAGAGAGAGAAAGAGAGAATCAGTTTTATTTAGTTTTTCATCTAGTTTTCATTGCTTCAACACTTAGTTGTGTATTTGCTGCTGGAGTTCAAACCTGGGTCCTTGTGCATTGTGAGACAAGCGTGATACCATCGTTCCAGCCACCATACTCTTCTCTTTTGACCTTCAGCATTTTATATACAACTTCATACTTGACTTCTGCACTTTTGTTTTTATTAGACATTTCATATTCAGTACATTCTGAATGGATTTCCTTTGATTTTTCCTCTAAAATCTGTTTTCTCTTCATCCTTGCCCATCTTTGTCAGTGGGAACTCTATTTTTTCATTTGTTTACATCTCAAATCTTGAACTCATCCTTGATTCTTCTGTCTCTCATGCTCTAGATCTGATCTATCAAGAAATTTGAAAATTTCATAATTTTCATAATTATATTTCATAATTATATTCATAATCTAACCACTCCTTGTCCTTGACACTGATGCATTATTGACCTGTGGTATAATTTCCTTTTGTTTGTGTTAGCCTTCCAATTGGTCTCCTGGCTTGCATATTTGGATTTTATAATTTATTTTCAACCTATCAGTCAGTCATTTTTTTAAAAGAAAAGTATTAGCTAGATTATCTTACTTCCCTGCTCTGACCCTGCATTGGCTCCAATATTCTCCCAATTAAAAAAAGTCCTTACCAAGTTTTTGAGTGTCTGTGTTAGTTTCCTATGGGTGCTATAACAAAACACTACAAACTTGTTGGCTTATAACAATAGGTATTTATTCATTCATAGTTATGGAGGCCAGAAGTACAAAACCAAGGTGTGGGCATTTCTGAAGGCTAGGAGAAAATCTTTCGTTTCTCTTCCAGCTTCCAATGACTTCTGCTGTTCTGTGACTTGTGGCAGCATAACTCAAATCTCTGCCTCCCATTTCACGTGGTTTCCTCTTCTCCCTCATATAAGGACACTTATTATTGTATTTAAGCCCTCAGATTATCTAGGATCATCTCACTTTGAGATCGTTAAATTATTTGCCTCTGCAAAGATGTTTTTTCTCATTAAATTCACATTTTGGGGGCTCCAGAGTTTAGGATGAGGGCATATTTCTTTGAGAGCCATCAATGAACATTCTCTAGAGTCCTATCTATTATGAATCTCTTTTACCTCTTGGATCTCTTTTTTCCGCCACTCTGACCCTTGATAACCATGTTGTAATCATACTGGATTTCTGGATTTTTGTCAAACATATCAGGATTAGGGTCTTTGTATTGACTGTTCCCTTCTGCTTGGGACACTCTTCCTCCACAAACTGACATGGATCATTCCTTCACATTACCTTCTCAATACTCTATTTAAAATTGTAGTACTCACTTTCCTTCTTACCCTGATCTTATTTTTCATTTTTTCCCATTTTGGTTGACTAGGCCATTCTGGTTCATGTGATGTTGCCTGGGGTGCTTGGATGGCTAGAAGATCCAGATTACCAGATATATATCTATCACTTGATTCTGGCTGCCAGATGAGAGCTCAGTTGGAGCTCTTGGCCTGGTACCTCAGTCTCTTGTGTTGACCTCTTATTAAAATGTCTGGGTTTCTTCACTGGTTGGTGGTTGAGTTCCAAGAGGGAACATTGGAAGAGGAAAAAAGTACAATTGCTCCTCAACTTATAATGAGGTTAATACCTGATTAAACTCATCATCAGTTGAAAATATCATTAAGTCTAAAGTGCATTTAATATACTTAAGCTATCGAACTTCATAGCTTAGCAACCCAACACATTAAAGGATTGATTTGTTTTTAACCCTAGTGATTGTGTGGCTCTCTGGGAGCTTTGGCTCACTGCCACTTCCCAGTACCAAGAGAGAGTATCTTACCACATGTTGCTTGTCTGGGAAGAGATCAAAATTCAAAATCCAATGTATAGTTTATGCTGAATGCATATAGTTTTCACATAATTCGAAAGTCACAAAATCATAAGAAAAACCAGGTTCGGGACTGTCTGTGGAAGTAGACAATCTGGGCTCAAAAGTGCTATTGCTTCTATTGTATTCTTTTGGTCAATAGTGGTTGGCAGCCTTGATTTAATGAGAGGAAAATATAAATTCCACCTCTCCTCCAGGGGAGTGGAAAGTTTGTACACACAGGGAGAGAAGAAACTGATGTAATCATCTTTGGAGATTATCTACCAAAAGAACCTTCCAGAGTTCCTGCTGTCATGCCATGGTGTGGCTGCCCACCCAAATAGACATCTTGACCTTTGTCTTTTTCTCTTTTTAGCCTTCCATTCTGTTATTGAGGGATCTGTTGCCTGAAATCTTATCAAAAATCAATAAATAAGCAATATTTTAAGATTTTTTAAAATTTAAGACACACACTTACAGCATTAGGATCCTCCAAGTTCCTTGCATCAAACTTACGAAAATTGGTCTGTGTGCAGTGAAGGTGGAGGGAAATCCATTGTTTATCCTTAACAACTGGTTCAAGTTATATACAGCTTGCCTAAGTTTCACATTCAAAGCAGCTTACTCTTTGATCTATTATTCCTATTAGTTGGCACAGTCCTGATTTATAGTCATATAGAAGAAGAAATCATTATTAAAAATAATATTTTGAAGGTCTCAATTCCAATGAGAATGGGATTTTTGAAAATCCCAGTATATTTGGGTAAGATTTTTTTTCCTCTTAATTGATGAAAATTAGTGATTCGGCTGGGCATGGTGGTACACACCTATAATCCCAGCAGTTTAGGAGGATAAGACAGGAGGATTGCAAGTTCAAAGTCAGCCTCAGAAACTTAGTGAGGCCCAAAGCAACTTAATGAGCTCCTGTGTCAAAAAGAGGTGGGGATGTGACACAAGGGTCAAGTGCCCCTGTGTTCAATCCCTGACTGGTACAAAAAACAAATAAATAACAAGTAGTGAAGTAAGATCATATCTAATAAAATATCAACTTTACTGCTTAAAAATGAAAGATTTTTCTGTCTCCATTATGAAACTGCATATCCTTAGATTGAAAATAGTGGGATGAATCTCTTGCCTATCTACTTTTCTGACTATTTTTGTCTTCTCAGGCTGCCAAAGAAAACACCATGGATTGGGTGGCTTCAGTGACAGAAATCTATTTTTCTTCCAGAGGCTAGAAGTCTGAGATTAGGGTTCCAGGATGATTGGGTTCTGAGAGGTGATGAGGGGCCTTTTCCCAGCAGTAGCCTTTCTTCTGTATCTTTATGTGGCCAGGAAGAAGAGAGAGGGAGGGAGAGGCCCACCTAGCATCTCTTATAAGGCTACTGATCTCATCACGAAGATCTCACTCCCATGGCCTCTCCTAACCCTAATTATGTCCAAAAGGCCCCATCTCCAAATTTGTGTTGGAGGTTAGGCTTCAATGTATGAATGCTGGTCCATAGCACTGTATTATTCCTTTCATCTCTCCATGGTTGGAAATGAAAATATTACAAATAAATCAAACAAAAACTATCTTTCAGTTTAAGTTCTTTAACATTCATGTTCCAGTAGTAATTTTTTTTAAATCAGAGCATTATACTTATACGTAGTATTTGGGTTCCTCTTGGCATAATTATACATACAGGGAATTTGATTTCAATCCCCATTTCCCCCTCTCCCTTTTCTTGCTTCTCTATGCTACCGATCTTCCTTTAACTTCTTTCTTTCTATTTTTTAAAGAGAGAGGGACAGTGAAAGAGAGTGAGAGAGAGAAAGAGAGAGAGAATCAATTTTATTTAGTTTGTCATGTGGCCCTTGCTGCTCACACACTTGGTTGTGTACGTGTTGCTGGATTTGAACCCATGTACTCACGCATGCCAGGCAAACGCTGAAACTGATGAGCCATTGCTCCAGCCCTAGTTATTTGTTTTGGAGGGGTACTTTCTACAGATACATAAAGGAGATTTTTTCTTGGTGCATTTGCACACATACATAATACAATTCTGTTAGATTCATTTTATGCTTCTTTCCCTTTCCCTTCTTTCCTCCTTCACGCTGGTTCTCCCCCTTCAACTCCACTGATCATCCCAGTATCTTTATGGTGTCCTGTCCCCTCCCCCACTGCCTTCTTTCCTTTATTCTGCTTTAGCCTCTGCATATGGGAGGAATTATTCAATCCTTGATTTTCTGAGTATGGCTTATTTCATTTGGCAGGCTTTTCTCCATTTCTGTCCATTTACTGCAAATAGCATTATTTTATTTTTCATGGTTGAGTAAAACTCCATTGTATATATGTACCACGATTCTTGATCCATTAATCTATTGATGAGCATCTGGCATTTGACTATTGTAAATTGTGCTGCTATAAACATTGATGTGGCTGTATCTCTACAGTATGTCAATTTTAGGTTTTGGGGGTCATATAGTGGTTCCATTCCTATCTTTTGAGGAATCTTCACACTATTTTCCAAAATGGTTTTACTAGTTTGCAGTCCCACCAACAATGTCTAACTGTAACTTTTCTCCCACATCCTCACCAGCATTTATTATTATTACTATTCTTGATAATTGCTATTCTCTCAAGTCAGCAATTCAAAAAAATCTATAGGCTAGCTTATTTTGTTCAATTAAGGAAACTAATGTTTGACAAGGGATGAATATATGCATAAGATTGGCATCATAAAGACAATACTGATCTCCCAAAGATGTCCGTGTTCTCATCTTTGAAATTAGAAAGTTTTTCTTGAAATGGACAAGCAATTTGTAGAATCATAAGGGTATAGGCCTTGAGTGGAGAAATTATACTAGATTATCCAGGTAGTCTCAGTTGAATTCTGAGACAAGTAGGTCAAAGAGATGTAACCAGTTACCACTGCTTACTTTGAAGTTGTAGGAAGGGGACCTCTAGAAGTTGGGAACTGCTGCCAGCTGATATCCAGTGAGGAAACAACTATCTCAGCTTGTAACTTGTAACCACAAGGAACTGAATTCTGCCAACAACCCAAAAGAGAAGGAAATAAATTCTCCCCAGAGCCTAGAGCCTTCAGAGAAGCTACCAGACGGCCAACACTTTGTCATTCAAGACCCACACTGGGCTCTGACCTACAGAGCTATACCTTGATAAATCTGGGTTGTTTATGCCACTACATTTGCAGTTTTTTTTTTTTTTTGGCAGCATTAGTAAAATAGTACAGGATATAGAGGTTGGTGGGAGTACTCAGAAGAATTCAAAACTTATACAGAAACTCAACGTATAATTTCTCTGCTAAAACATTTATTATTAAAGAAAATGGTGTCTTGGTTTTTATTTTTTTTACTTTTTTTTATTTTTTAAAGAGAGAAGGACAGTGAGAGAGAGAGAGAGAGAGAGAAAGAGAGAGAATCAATTTTTATTGAGTTTTTCACATGGCTTTTGTTGCTCTGACACTTAGTTGTGTTCATGGGTTGCTGGGGTTTGAACCCGTGTACTTGCGCATGCTGTGCAAGCGCTGTAACCACCAAGCCACCGCTCCAGCCCCCTTGGTTTTTAGAATATAACTCTGAAAGCAAGGTTTAGCTGGATCCATCTGTCACGTGTCCTACTTTGCACCTCTCTGATTTTCAGAACAAGGCCACCAAGCTCAAAGTCAAAAGTAATGCACGTATTGTAGTATTGTTTCAATTAGCTGGGAATAAAAATAAGCTACCTTAAGTGAACTAAGTTTAAGGAGCTTTGACTATATTTTTCCAGATTCGAAACAAAGAAGAAAATGACATTAGGCATAAAAACTCTTTTAAAAAGGAAAAGTATTCCAATTAATATTTTAATTTTTGTAAATGAAAGAGGAATGAAACTAGAATCACAAGAGAGATTGTTTTTATTTCTGTCTGATTATTATGAGTATGGTAAAAGTTAAAATAAGACTGTTTGCTGATCATTCATATAGTGAATTAATTTTCCCTCAAGAAAGAATCCAGGCAATCTGTTGTAATTATGTATATATCACATTCTGAACTTTGCTTTTTATCCATAAAACAGAAATAATAACACTAATACTTGTTCTACTTCACACATATGGCTCAGGGGACAGATGTTGTCTATTAAAATGGAAAGTTTTTTTTTTGCAAAAATAAAGTATAAGATATATCAAAACATTGTAATTATCATTAGCCCATGACTTCTTATATTTCATTATGTGTTTAGTTTAGTGAAAGGGATTATTGCACCTGATCAAGAAAAAAGTATATCTGTAAATGTTTCGAAGTTTTTGTGGTTATTATGTTTTTTGTTTGTTTTTGTAGAAGAAACTGATTCAAAAACTGTACTATCTCAATTTCTGTTTTAGTCAGTTTTTTTTTCTGCTGTTATCAAAAGACCTGACAAGAACAATTATAGGAGGAAAAGTTTATTTAGGGGCTCATGGTTTTAGAGGTCTCAGTTCATATATGGCTGATGCCATTTCTTGGGGATCAAAGAGAGACAGAATATCATAGCAGAAGAGTGTGGTAGAGGAATACAGGTCAGAACACAGCCATAGCAGAGAGAGTGAACTCTGTTCTACAAGTACAAAATATAAACCACAAAGACACACTCCAGTGACCTACCTCCCCCATCCACACACCCCATCTGCCTACAGTTACCATCCAGTTAATTCCTTTTGGTGGATTAACACACTGATTAGTTTAAGGCTCTCACAATGCAATCATTTGACCTCAAAATGCTTTTGCAATGATTCACACATGAACTTCTGGAGGACATCTAATCTAAACCATAATGATTACAAGGAGGCCAAATAAAGAAAATAAAATTTCATCCATCAAAATGTACAGTGTTCTCTGTGGATTGAAGGTGTTTTTGTGCAAATCCATGTTAGTCAATTTTTTTATTCTTTAATAAATGTATTAAACATATTATAGATATAGAAAAGTATTCCAAGTGTACTGTTTGATGATTTCACATATTCAGTGAACAATCAGATCAAAAACCAGAATAAACCCCCTCATATGCCTTCCTCCCCAACCCCAGGAGTAGCCAACTCTAACAGCATACCTTAGCTTGCCAATTGTTATTTCTTATATAACTGGAATC
>PVKS010002874.1:0-19319 GCA_004027875.1 Aplodontia rufa | reverse complement strand
AATAGGGTTCCCATGAGCATTCTAGTGCTGTCCTTGCTTAACATATGCACCCACTTCTGCTGTTCATGCAATCTGCCTATGTTCCATTTAGCAGACATTTCTCATTTTCCAACCAATTAACATTTCCACCGAAAGCATATGTGAGTGCCTGTGAGTCTGTCTTTTAATCAACACTTTTTATTTCCTTTCTGTGTTATTTTACTCACTTATTCTTTTTTTTACCTCTAGTTATATCTTAGTGTAGGTTTATTTTTTATTTTCCTGATGACTACTGAGGTCAAGTAACTTTTCATTCCTTATTACTTATTTAGATATTATGTTTTGTTCAACATCTGTTCATGTTTCTACTGATTTGTTCATTGATTTTTCTTTTTCATAAAGATTTGTAGGATATATTCATGAAGTTTAGTGGCTACTGTTGTGTGCAATTTTCCTGTTTATTCTACTATTATGCCTTTTGCTGAACAACAATTCTTATTTTAGTATATTAAAATTTATTTTTTCTTTTATTGTTAGCATTGTTTGTTGAAAACTCTTTACCTACTTCAAAATCTAGAAGATACTCTACCTATGGGGTTGTTTAATAACTGGAAGTAAATACTAACAATAAAACTATATAAAGGAAAATGTATATTCAGCTTGATTAATTAAATGCAATTAGGTAAATGACTTACTAATAAATGAACATGAATATTTAGCTCCATACTTACTTAGTCATTTCAATCAGTTATGTCAAATTTTTAGGGTGAAATAACAGTCTTGCTTTTTCCTCTTTATTTATTTGTTTGATTCCATTAATATCAGGAGCTTGCCCACAATAACAGGCTTCCCCCTATCCTATATGCCCTGCAAAAGATGCAGTGCTTTACCCAGTTATAGAAGATACAGCTTGAAATGGGTTAGTGTGATCAATTTTAAGGTTGGAATTAAGAGGCAAAGAAGAAATATAGATTATGGTGTCCTGACCTAAATTTTTTGCAGTTCTATATATATGTTAGTGGAAGTCAGTGTAATTGGTCCTCTGGTTTTTTCTGCTTTTAGTGTGTAGGGTTTCTTTTTTCACCCAATAGAGTGGCCAATTCCTAGTGTTTTGTCACAAGAATAGACTCAGAAGATCCAATAAATTCAATGGCGGTTTTTCCTCCTTATGTAAGGAAGTGAAAGCAGGCACTTACTACAGCATCTAGAGCTGATTGAAAGTATTAGTGGCAAATAAAAAGTACTTGAGTGGTGAGTGGTGATAGGTAGATTCTTTAAATAGAATTTGGGGTAGGAGAACAATTTTCCTTGTGATTTACATGAGAGCTCTCAGAAGCTAAAATATGTACTTATAGTTCAGGGATTCTTGAGGATAAGTTAGATATAAAATTTCTGAGATTTTTAAATGTTTTTAAGTAGGAAGAAAGAAAGAAGACCTTATTAAGATTTTTTTAATAAAATGGTTGAACTACCCAGGTTGACTGCCACAGAAATCTTCACCTACTTAATTGATCTTTCTAATTACCATGGGTTTAGACCAAGAAGAACAAAACATCTTCAGGGTGAAATTCAGTCTCTTTAGCACTTGACTTCTGCCATTTGGGACAGTCCACTCTTCCTTTGAATCATCTTGGTTCCTTGTCCCTTTTGCTGCCTGCTTTTTATCTTTAGATAAATCCTCCCCAAACCTGAGAGGTTCAATTTGTTTTCCATGAGGAGTTATTTGATTTTTTTTTCCCTGTAGAGGAGATGTTTTTCCCCTTTACCTTTTCAGGTCAAGAAGGCAAAAGAAAATTGAGCCCCTACACGGTTTGAGGAAGAAATTAGGAATCATAATGGACATTAAGAATTCTAAATTTTCTTCATTTATTTTCATGTTTGACCTTTATGGAAGAGTCTTGAATGAGAATGGACCTTTGAGGACTTCCCCAGAGTGCCTTTTGGCGGTCCAAATCTGAGCTGTACGACTCTTATGGTGCCATTACCTTTCTAACCACTTTTAAATTCAGTGTGTCTTCAAATGTCTATAAAATTAAAGCACATTGTTTTTTTCCCTTCTTATTGTGATATACAGAATAGAATAGTAAACATTAGGATTTGCATTTAAAAATTGGATTTTGAAGGGTGTTAAGCAGTGAGACCAAATACAATAGAACTTTCATTTGGAAAGCTAAGAAATAAAATAGAGCAAAGGCATTATATTCATGGGTGGTTTTTAATGCATTTTTAAAATTCAGATCTCAATTGTTTTCTGGGAATTAATTTTAAATGAATCCCTGAAGTCTTCCAATCAGCATCTGCTTCCACCACACCAAGAACAGCAAAGACCCCAAGTCATTTGCAGTAGTGTTTATGGGACAGGGATGGAAAACTTCGGCATTGATGGTGGAAACACATATCTGTGAGGGTCTTCCTACATCCTCCCCTCAAACTGCTTCATATGAAACTAACCCTCTCAAGTACATATTATTCATTTACATCGTTTGGGAGGTTGTGACAGTGATTGAATTTAAAATGTGACATTAGATTAAAAACTCTTTGATTTCTGCCTCTGATTCAAAGGCCATCTCTGAGGTGGCTGTTGGTGAGGAGGATTTCAATGTCAGCTAGCCAACATCCACTGCGCCTGTGTTCCTGAGGACCTGTATACACCACAGAGCTTGGCACTTCCTTTTTGGCCTTGGGACTCTTTTCTACTGACTTAGGAACTCTTACAAGTTTCTTACTGATAGTGAGGAGTGTGAGTCAACAAAAAACACAGAAGAGTGTGTGTGTGTGTGTGTGTGTGTGTGTGTGTTGTGCCCATGCACACATACATGTATTTGAAATGATTTTTGTGTCCACCTACTAATTTGTTAGCCTCTTGGGAGTCTTATTTAATCTGGATATTTCTCATGCTATTCAACTTAGTGCTTTGCGAATTTAAGTCATGAACAGTAAGGTATGGATTATACTTTTGTAAGTCACGTGGCAGTGTTTATAGATGGCGTTAGTTCCTGGAGTCACATAGCTTGCGTGATCCATGACTGTGCCATTTGACAGTTGTCAGTCTTTGAATCTGTATCTGCGTTTCCATATCTGGGAGATGAGGGTAGTAATACCACCTACCTCATAGGCTATTGTGAACATGAACAGAGTTAATATAAGTAAAGTAGAACCATACTTGATATGTAAGAAATTGATGCTAGCTAGCTTTTTCAAAACTTATTATTAGCACTTTAGAGCTCTTCCATGCAGCAATTCATTTTATTCCCACAAGAATATTGTAAATTTGAAGGACACATGTCTTTATTTCATTTTGCAATTGTAAGGATTAGGTCTTACAATTAATCAGAGGCAGTATTAGGGGTGTCATGTCCCCAAGTTGAGTTTCCAAAACCATCAGTATTGCCATTACCCTGCCACAACCATCGTCATTGGGGGATTAAAAACTACATGACTATTAATTGAAATCACAGAGACATCAGAGCATTGGCTTTGGAGATCACACTTGGAGCCTACATTTAACATAATCTTAACCATAGCCTTGAGTCTCTGACTAGACAGGAAAAAGAAGAGATATCATGAATTACACAGGAGGCATCCTAAGTCCATGTGGATGGGTAGATGTGGCCGCAGTTTCTGTGGACATGGGTTGATAGGAAGACAGAACGGAAGGTCACCTTTAGCCCTCAACTATTCTCAACAATAGTTTTCAAGAAATCCAAGCCAGCTGTTAAAAAATCTCATTCCTGGGGCATAGGGCAGAGAAAAGGCCCTTCTTTATAGAGATGTGTATACCTCTGAGGTTATATTACCAAAGTCTTCTCTTTCTGTGTCAATCATGTACTTTTTTCTGTAATAAGTGTCTAAGTTGGAGTTTTTCATATAGCAGGAGTTTATTAAATAACAGCTGAATGAATGAACATGAACCTTCCTTTGATTATTTGATTGCCTGCTAACATACATGAATACCAAAATAATACAAACTTTGTAAAATGAGAAGTCAATTTAGCTATAATATTAGCTATTTAGAATAAAATTAGAATAATATCAGTCATTAATCTACTTAGATTTTAAGTAAAATGAATTCACCCCATTTAATATTACAAGCTATACTTTTCCCAGTAATTTCAGTCCACTTTACCTTTACTTTTCTTTTTATGTAACTATTATCTCCTACTACAAAATGTAATTTACTTATGCTCTTATTGATTGTCCAACTGCCCACCATGGGAGTGCTACTCCCTGGAAGACTGGGATGTTTGTTTTGCTCACTAATTTATCTCAAGATCCTATTATGGTTTCTGGCATTTATTACTTCATGGAGCATTATTGTTTTTAAATGGTAATAACAAGGCAATCTGAGTTGTATTGAGGAATAAGTAGTGAGTGAAAGACCATTTCAACAAGTGTATATGAGTGTGTGTATATTCACTTATATAAAAGGCTTATCTATTTTATATGTAAAATTTAATATATAGTAAATGTTTAAAGATATGCATACGGATGGTTCTCAAATTAATGATGGTTTGACTTTATGATGGTATGAAACTAACACATGTTCAGTAGAAATACTTCTTCAAGTTTTTGTTATTTTCCCAGATGAGTGATAAACAGTATGTTCTTCTCTCTTGTGATGTTGGGCAATGGCAGGGAGCTGCAGCTCCTAGTCATTTGCATGACATTTGCATGAACACTTTATTATAAAATAGCATTTGTGTTAAATAATTTTATACAAATGTAGACTATGTAAGTGTTCTGAGCACATTTACATATGCCAAGCTGATATGAGGCTCGGTAAATGAGGTGTATTAAATGTATTTAGACTTTGTTTTAGTCAGCTTTCCTGTGCTGAGACTAAAAGATCTGACACGAACAATTTTAGAGGAGGAAAAGTTTACTGAAGGGTTCATGATTTTGGAGGTCTCCGTCCATAGACAGCTGACTCCATTCCTCAGAGCTCAAGGTGAAGCTGAAAATCATGGCAGAAGAGTGTGGTGGAGGGAAGCTGCTCAAGGCATCA
The DNA here is from genome assembly GCA_004027875.1 of Aplodontia rufa. Classification (NCBI taxonomy): domain Eukaryota; kingdom Metazoa; phylum Chordata; class Mammalia; order Rodentia; family Aplodontiidae; genus Aplodontia; species Aplodontia rufa. Next base: position 14,335 of record PVKS010002874.1, on the reverse strand, counting down.
CATCACAAAGCAGAGAGAGACTACATTCATCATATACAGAACACATACCTCGATGACATGCCTCCAACGATCCACCTCCTCCAGCCACACCCTACCCACGTTCAGTTACCACTAAGTTAATCCCTTTGGGGATTAATTTACTGATCGTGTTAAGGATCTCAAAAACCAATTATTGTCCCTCTAAGCTTTCTTGCATTGTTTCACACATGAGACTTTGAAGGCACCTACTATCCAAACCAAAACAGACTTATATGTGTTACTTATGATGGGTTTATCAGGATGTGTAAGTTGAGGACTGAATGACTGAGTATCTAATATCTATCTATCTATCTATCTATCTATCAATCATCTGTCTATATTTATATCTATCTATCATCTCTCACCTATCTTAAAGGGGTAGGAACAACTTGACCACAGTTTTGAACTGATCACTTGTCTTTGCCCCTTTGAGTCCCCTGCCCCTTGTAGATGATGTGCTCTGGAGTGTGTAAGGCACCTCTGCAAAGCCTCACCGACCTCCATAGGTTGTTCCCTCCTCCCAATGCTCTTGGATGCAGCTCACAAACCAGAAGTCTGAGGGTTGCATCTGGCCCACAGATGTTTATTGTTGGGCTTGCCGGAGGTTTGAAAATTCTTTAAGTCAATTGCCAACATTTAAAAATCTGGAGAATTCTCATAAATATCCAGATTTCCTTCCACCTTCTCTTGCAAAGCCTCAGAGTATCTATCAACACAGGGCTGGCATTTGCACAGGGCATTGGTAGACTGGGGTTGAGTAGGAGCTGGCCCATCAGATTCAGGTGAGACATCTGCACTCCTGGTTACTAGGGTTCCCACTGGGCTCATCTCACCCATTCACTCCCCTGCTTAACCCTGGATAGGCTGAGATTGCCCTACTTTGAGGCCACCCCCTACCTATCCTTATTTCTTGTGGTAGGAATTGCTAGTGGAGCAAACTTCTGGGAAGAGAGAAAGAGATAAGATGTTCAATTCACACTGACTGGTAACCACACACTCATTTTACATCTTGGGTGCAACCTGTGTATAAATAAATGGAGAATGACATCTGAGATTGAAACAGGTTTGTGGTTCTTCTTGGATGCCTCAATACCATGTGCTCATGAATTAAAGTATCTCAAAAACGTGTGTTCTCTTTGAGGAAAAAAAAAGTTACACTAGGGAAACAAGGGCTCAGAATGCCACGAAACACCTTCCTGAGGATTTTCCTTGTTTGAAAGACAAGCCTTCCACTTGAGCTTGTCTGTTAGGCCTATGCTCCTTTTCACTTTTAAAATAATCCCATATATGTCGTTTTGGGCAAAATAACACCAGGGACTTCCCTGAGGGATTTCTATTTAATATTTGAAGTCAACAAGACACAGCCAGCACACTAGTTAAGAACCAAATGAAAACACATCAAAAGAAAGCAGGCATCTTCACACTAGTGAATGAAAGAACACTATTTACTCTGCCTTTTCCTCCCCCAGAAGAAAAACATGATGTGATAAATCTTCCTTGGTTATTTCTCTATTCTTTTCTTTTTACTTCCTGCTGCTCCTGATGACAAGGCTATAATGTGAGAGCTAATTTATGTCAGGTGGTATTGAGTATTTGTAGGAAAGTCTAGGAGTCACTGTAAATTTTCGTAGCTTTGAAACAATGCTAGGCAATTAATTAAAATGTTGTCACTGATACTACCACCGTAGTTTAAATAACGCAGTGCTCCATGAAGGATAGCCAGTTTTTAAAGAAAGAGAAAAACAAATGACAAAACAAAAATATATGACAGAAAATACAGAACATGCACATTTGTGGTGAATCAAGATGTTAGAGTGTCTGTTAGAGAAGGAGATGTTAGGTCCAGTGGGCACTAAACTCAGGGAAATCATCCTGCAGTTGATTTCTGATGAAAGTGAAACAAATCCAATGCTAAAGATGCCTGGTGATTTCAGCTCAGTGGGAGATGGGTGGGTTGTTATCGCTGAAGTTTCCAGGAAATGATTATGGGTAGGTGGGCATAGTAGCAAAGGGGCATAATACTGAGCTTAGTGGCCTCGGAAGCAGGGGAATATTGGCAAGAGCTTGCCTGGGTATTCAGTCCCATTTGAGAAGCTTAGATGGAACAGGGTTTCAGATCTTGGATGTGGTTCCAGACACAGAAACACAAACATCATCTTAGCCATTACAAAACTGCAATAGTAAAATGAGTTTCAGCCTCTACCAACTGGTGGGAATTTTATCTATTATATTATCAGTATGGGCCCAGAGGGGTTGGGATGAGACTAGGTCTTATAGGTACTGACACTGGAAGGACATCTCAGCACACATACACACACAAACATAAACACATGCTGACACACATCACTTTTTAGGAAGATGTTAACAGTGATTGTGATTAAGTGGTAGAATTATGAATGAATTCTTTGTTGCATTTTATGTACCATAAAATAAAACAACTATTTTTTTTTAAGATTGAGGGACAGTGAGAGAGAGGAGAAAGACATAGAGAAACAATTTTTCTTTAGTTTTTCATGTGGCCTTCATTGCTCCGACACTTTGCTGTGTATGTGGTGTCGGGGTACAAACTCATGTACTCACACATGCCAAGCAAGCACTGTAATTGCTGAGCCACCACTCCAGCCCCACAACTGAATATTTTTTTATAAAAGAAAAATACATTCTGAAATTATGCAGTAATATCTGATTTACTATAATTGAATTTAAACTTGAAACAGGTTTAAAGGTGAATCACATGAGAAAAACAAAACAAAGCAAAACAAAAAAAAACAGAACAGGGAATGAGACAGATATTTTCCACAAATAGTCCTTAAAATAATTATAATCACACGGCCAGACTCAAATCTTCTCTTTCTGACCTTGCAGAGCAGAGTGAGGACAATAAAGATAAAAGAAGAGAGCACATCAAAATTCTTTTGGAGAATTGGTTTAGAATGACCTTGAAATCAAATTGGGAAATAAATTGAAGTCTACTGAAACAGGTATTAGAACACTCATACTTGAGTTGGCTCAAAAATGTATCAATTGTTCTAGTATCTACTGCCAAGTATCTACTGTTATTCCCTTTATTTTACACTTACTTTAAGTATTTAATCTATGGAAATGAAGTGTCTTTGGTGACATTTTACCAATATGATAATCTAGATTTCAAGAAATACCAGAACATCTATATTCACTGTTTTGTAATTCGAAGAAGGCAGAGAGGTACAAAAACAGCCTTCCCTTGGGTGTCCTCCACCTAATTGTCCTCTATTTATTATTTTTCTTGTTAGAATTCCAGCATGAAATTATAGAAATGGCAATAATTGCTCATAATTGTGCCTTTATATTCAATGAAAGATTTTGAATGATTATCAGCATAGTTCAGTATCTCAGTATGAGTTCACTGTCCAGGTTTCCTGTTATAATTTATTTATATCATTCAGTTTAGGTGTCTAGACTAGAGGTTGGGTAACAGATGAAACTCACAGTTTGTTCTTTTAAAAGGAGAGAAATCTGTCTTAAACTTTTGACTAATTGTAACGCCTGGCAAATCTGAGTCCAGAATATCTGGCAGCACCTGAGAATCAGAAAAAACCCAGGAGAAAAAGATAGGAGTCTTGTTAGAAAGACACAAGAATAAGCTTGTGCCAAAACTGATACAATGTGAGTATTAGTAGAGTGTAACTCATTAGTAAAGTAAGAATTCATGAGCTCCATACTGAAAACAAATAGACAAATAAATAGACAAGAAGGGAAAACTCTTTGTAAAGGTAGAATGCCAACTTATAATGGCATTATAACAGAAATAATGGTGGTCATTCAGCCTCAAATTGCACAGGTGCTCAAGGATTACAGCTGGGTTGGAATAAGTCTCCACTTTCTCCTGGGAACAATCACATTCTCTAACCATTCCTTCTGCTCTAACCTTCGCTCCTATCACAAAATAAGGAGATTTTAAAATTCACCCACCAACACAGCCCAACTGGTTCTCATTTAGGCCAGGTAAATGCCTCTGACTACATTGGTTATCAGCACCAATTATACCTTGGAATCTCCTGGAGAGATGACATAAAGATTCATTCATAATCAGGACCTTGCCTTGCTATAGAAAATATCAAAGTCTCTATCCTGAGTATTTCCAACCAGCTTCCTATTTGACTATATGTACTACAGAAATGAAGACAGAAGTTTGAACTTGCCCTGGTGAGTCATGCAGACCGCAATTTGGGGGAGGACGAAATGCTATTAGGATGAGACAATCTGTAAAGAATTTCATGATGTTCCCCTTCTCAAAGAAGTCAGAACTTCAGAATTCCACAATATGACCTCAAGATCATCCTTGCCTTTGTTAGCAATGGACTGACCACTTTTTAAAAAAAATACACATATGAGTGAGGCTTGGAAGGAGAGAGGAGAACAGAAGAGGAAAGACAGAGAGACCAGGTTACTTGTCACTTTGCCATTCGTCTGCGTATTGGCATGGCTTTTATGTTGTTGATTTTCAGGTCAAAATGCTCTCTTTTCCTTGTTTTACCTAGAGCATTGAGGGGAAGGAAGCATCAAGGTTATTTTTTGTTTCTTAGAGGTAATAAAACAATCTTAATTTTATGGATTTTCAAACTCAGTGTGTTTTCAACCACACGTCATTATATAAAAAAAACCAAAACACATCTCAAGTTAATCTTTGTGAACTGTCACTAGGAAACTTGCTGTGAATTGCCATCAGGGTTGATTTAGTTGCTAGAAGACAAACAGAATGCAATATTGTAACTGGTGAGAAGTGAGGTGCTTTTTTGCACCTGCCTCCTTGATAGTTGAAGCCTTGTCCTCTTTATTACCATTAGTTATCAGTTAATTTCTTTTAAATTTTGATTTGTTCATGTCTTCATAGCTATTTGAAAGAGCAGAGATGGAAGGAATTGCCATCTCAAATTACTTAAGACTATTTAGAGTCTAAAATGTGACTCAACATTTAAAGAGAAGCAGAAGTGTTATATTCTGGAAGTGATTTTTTCATTTTGCTGACTCTTCTTAGCTTCTACACCTGTTCCCAATATGCATACCTTCATTTCTTCCTTCTGTCTGGGAGAATTGTCTGGTCTTGCTTGTTGATGTCCTATTTTTTTTTTCCCTGAAGCCTCCGCAGATCCCTTCATGTTTCACTGTTCTTGTAGTGCCCCACAGCTCTTGCAGAATGTACTCCAACATTTAGAAAAAGTCCAGTCATTAGAACTGGTTGAAACTTCATATGCATGTTTTAACTTCCTAATAAAACTTTAAGTTTTCTTCAATTTTAAGCTTTTTAAGGAAATGAATGTCGTATGTTTTTGAATCTCCCTAGAATCTAGCATATTACTGAATAAATTTTAGGTAGATAATTTAGTTAATGACTAACTAACCTTGGGCTAGAGATTTTGCATAATAAATTGAACATGGTCTTCACTGTTGGGATTCTAAGAGAAAACTGTATCATTTTTTGGGCTAGTGTAAAATGGTATGTACTCATTTAAAAAATGTTATGATCTTTACTTTTGAGAAGCTAAGAATCCTTTTGTAAAGTGGAAATTTTTTACAAATTTTTTCTAATTTATCATTTCTGTAATTTTTGACTTTTTTTGGTATGAATTTCTCTGTAGAACTAGGGAAAAATGAAAAAAAAAATAGCAAAACCATGGAGAAGGATGAAGTTTTACAGATGGTGTTTATTTTTTTGAACACAGGTGGGGATGTTTTTAGGTTTGGCTATGCAGTCCTGAGGTTCCTTCCCTCTCTCCAACCTCATCCCAGAGCTCCTCTCTGCCTCACTGTCTTCCCAGACCTCCACCCCAGGATGGGCTGCAATTTGAGCTGAGTGAATTTTGTGGTTATCAGGCCCTAGTGCCCCTTTTGGTGTGAATGAGTCATTATTGTCCCTGGTGGTCTAGTCAAGCTCTGGTCTATGACCTTATATGGCGTTGTTCTGTATGATTCTTTAAATGATTCAAGTTGTCCTCTGAAGTTTCTTCCATGAGATTTTCCTAATCCATTCAAACCTCAGAAGAGAATCTGGTCTGTAATGCTGAGTAACCACATCTGTTTAACTAAGTATAACCCCTAAAAACCAAAAAATGGGCACTGTATATAATTCAATAAGTTATGAAAATAGAGGTTTATAAATTGTACTAAGGGTCGTAAGTATTAGGTGATTACTATAAAATGTTTGCAGAGTAGCAAAAGTCAGCAGAATGTCTTTGATCTGTCACTGAGGTGTGATCATGGAGAATCAGAAGGCAATTTTAATGTTGTGCATACCTTCTTTGTAGCATTCCAAGGTTTCTTTACATACGTGACTGTTGATACAACACTGTTTGTCATTTGCGAACTTCACCTCTCCTTCTTCTTCCCTTTCCTCTCCCCCTTCCTCTTCTCTTTTCCCTTTCTTTTTTGAGTCATTGCCTTCTATGTTGCCACACTTAGCTTTTGAAGACAACTTCTTACTAATCCTTATAATTGATGAAGGACAAATGTTATAGGTAGCCAGATATTCTACTGTGACTGTGGAGATTGACAAGCTCCATCAATTAGAGGATTGAGGTACCCAGTATCCCACATTGACATTTGCAACATAATCTTATGATATTTTTAAACAGTGGGATGTTTGGAAGCAGGGATTCTGGGTGGCATCTGAGTGAAGCTTCCTTAAATATGTGTTCTGTCTCCTAACCTCCATCAATAAAACACCAAGAATTCCCATGACAGGACAAATTCTTGGGGGCAGAGTAGTCCGTTCCCATCATGGACTGCTCTCACTATTGGTTAATGTTCCTTTATATTGGCATTTATATTTGCTGTATTTGAGTCTTTTCTGTGCTTGGAACTTTTATCCAGCTTATTTAAGATTGTTTTGAGGATATCCTGTTTTGTATTTTATATAACCATATCAAAACTTAACCCCTAAAGTAATGGGAAAACAAATTCTTGAGTAAAATTTGACAGCTTGAGACAGTTAAGTCAGTTGAAGTCAATCATAAACACATTTAACTATGTAACTTTATTCTGTTTCCATTTACAAATAATTTATATATTGTACTTTATATCATACATAGGTAAAATTAAATGACAACATTAAAATAGAAAAACAAGACTGAGGGGAAGGAAAACACATGTGCACCATGTAACATAACTCAAGTGCTAGATAGGGCTTCACGCCTGACTTCCGGTCAAAGAGATGAACATAATCTATTAATAATAGTTCTCTTCATTAGAGAGGAGAAAGCAAACAATCCTTCAGCAGAAGCAAAGTTTTATTTAGCAGTGAGAATGAAAGAGATTTGTTTAACAACTCTATGTAGGCTGAGTCATGTAATGAAAGATATCTTCAAAAAGTTTAGCAGTAATGAAAATATTTTTATGTTAGTTTTTTCCCTCAAAGCAATCTTTGATGAAAGCTAGAACACTCATGTTAGTGTTTAGTAAGTCATTTGAAAGGAGCTAGACTTCCCAAGGGCTTCTTACATAAAGTTTTTGGAGATACTACTTGATTCTAAGATAGTATTCCTGGCCTCTTAAATTACTTAATTAAAAAAAAACCTTGAAAATAATACATGTATATATATGCATAGATAAATCAAATGATCCTTAAATGTGCAAACTTTGAAGTAAATTTCTCTCTTCTTCAATTATTTCTGTCACCTACAAGTAGTCACAATCCCCTTCTTCTGGAAAAATTAATTAATTTTTAGTACTGGGTATTGAACCCAGGGTGCTGTATTGCCAGACCTTTTTATATCTTATTTTGAGATAAGTCTCACTAAGTTTCTGAGGCTGTCCTTAAATTTGCAATCCTCCTGCTTCAGCTTCCTTAATTTCTGAGATTATAGGCCACTATACCTGGCTGACCATTATAATTTTAAGTGATACTCTAATTTCTTGATTTATCAACTTTTGATTATATCTATTAAAGGAATGATTCATAAGATGAGAAATTAATAGTATTTTAACCAAATTCAGTTTACTTTCTCAGTTTTCAAATTGTATTAGTTTTAATATTATTTTTAGTTTTTCTTCTTCTGGTTCCCTGTAGGACTGTATTTTGATCATAAGTTCAACACAGTGTCTTTGAACTCATCACAAAGATGCGAATTAGCACACTTTTACTTCCTTTTCATTCCTCCTGCCTCTAATTCTATTTACTACATTGCTTTTATATTATCAAGATAATTTCCATTATATTCCTTGATCATTTTTGACTTCACTTTTTATATATGGTTTTTAAATGTTGAAACTAATGAATGACATTTAATATCTACTAAATTATGTATATTAAATTGTATATTGCTTTATCATATGTGTGTAGTTATATATATGTGTATATATGTACATTTACATATTTATTTATTGCTAGGAAGTAAAAGTATGCCTAAACACATTAAAATGGAAATGTAAGTTTTAAAGCAAAACAAACCCTCTCAATTCAGTTCACTTAAGATGAATCACCAAGATTAAATTGATTATTTTCCTATATTTGGTCCTTTCTGAGTCATGTGTAGATGTCCTTCCTCTGCCTCTCACTTCCACCCTCTTGCTCAAGTGGATGGCACTGAGGAAACGCAGGGAGACTTCCCCAATCCCCTGTTGCTGCTGCTGCTCACTGTGCATCTGTATCCATCTAAGTTGCCTTTGCTCCTGTTTCCAGCTGAGCTCTTAGGCCAGGGTAGCCCTCTCATTCTGCCTCAGATCCTAGAACCTTTTGTTTACCCCAAAACATTGCTCCAGAAATCTACCCTTTTCAATCCTGCATCATCATTTTAATATTCCTCTCTCTACTGGATATTTTTCATTAACCTTCAAAGGTGTTGTTTTTATAATTTTCCAAAAATCTTCCTCAATCTCACTGCTTTTTTCCAACTATCTTATGATTTTTCTTCTTTTTACAGTAAAAAAGATAAACATTAATTTATATTTACTGTCTCCAAATCTGTCCTTTTTTGCTTATTGCTGTATAATGGAGACCCTAGTGTGATTCTTGAAGCAAATGAAAAAACAAAAAATGAGAAAATTTTTTAAGTGAATGAATTATGTTGTCTAGTTTTGTATATTGCTTTTTAATTTGTTGAAATATGTCTTGGATTTTTTTGCATATAAAATGATGGGTGGTAAGTTTTGAAAAGGTCTTTATTTTGTTCTGAATATAGATTGATGATTAGAATGAAGAATTTTAGATACAAGATGATTTCCTATTAGACATTTGAAGACATTATTGTTCATGACCATTTTTTAAACTGAAGAAAATTCTGATTCTTTTAGATAATTTGGGTCCCAATTGGAAGCTTTAGAACTTTCTTTATATACTTAGTCAATTGCTTTATAGATTGTATATCTAGGTTTATATCTTAAACTCTTCTTGGGCTTGGCTATTTGGATCTCAGTATGTCAATGATAACTGAAGACTTGTCTTTGTCTCTACCTCAGAGAAATTTTCTTCTACTAATTCTTTGGCCTTTTGTGCATCTGTTGAGGTGATCTTGTGATTCTTGTCCTTAATTCTGTTTAAGTGTGGTGAATTATATTTATTGATTTGTGTATGTTAAAGCATCCCTAGAATGAAACAAACTTGGTCATGGTGTACTATCATTTTGATATGTTTTTCAATGTGGTTTATTAATATTTTATTAAGAATTTTTGCATCTGTGTTCACCAGGGATATTGGTCTGAAGGTTTTTTCTGTGATTCATGTTTGTCTGGTTTGGTATCAGAGTTATACTTTCTTCGTAGAATGTGTTTGGGAGTGTTCCTTACCTTTCTATTTCATGGATTAAATTGAGAAAAACTGGTGTTAGTTTTTCTGTGAGGAGTTGGTAGAACTCAGATGAAACTCCATCATGTCCTGGGCTTTTATTTTTTGGAAGGCTTTTAATTGATGTTTCAATTTCATTACTTGTATTAGTTTAAGTTTTCTGTTTTTCTAATTCAATTTGGTCAGGTCACATGTGTCTAGAAATATGTCAATGTCTTCTAGATTTTCCAATTTATTGAAGTATAAGTTTTCAAAATAGGGTCTGTGGTGATATCTCTTTTTTCATCTCTGATCTTATTGGTTTGCTTTTTCTCTCTCTTTTGGTTAGTTTAGCAAAGGGTTTATCAAACTTATGTTTTCAAAGAAGCAACTCCTCATTGTACTCCTCCTGTGTACTGTTTTTTCATACTCAATTTCATTAATTTTGACTCTGATCTTAATTATTTCCTGACTTCTGTTGGTTTTGGTTCTTTTTTAAAAGCCTTGAGGTACAGTATAAGCTTATTTATTTGTGTTCGATTGTTTTTTTTTTTTTTTGAGAGAGAGAGAATTAATTTTTACTTAGTTTTTTTATGTGGCTTTTGTTGCTGTGACACTTTGTTGTGTATGTGGTGCTGGGGTTTTAACCTGTGTCCTTGTGCAAGCCAGGCAAGCACTGGGACCACTGAGCCACTGCTCCAGGCCTTCTATTTTTTTTTTTTAATATAGGCACTCAGAGATAAATTTTCTTCTTAGAACTGCTTTTGTAATGTCCAGAGATTTTGATATGTTTGATATGTTGTAACTCTATTCTTATTCATTTCTAAGAGTATTTTGATTTCTGCTCTTATTTATACTTTAATCCATTCTTCATTTAAGAGATTACTGGTCAATCTCCATGCGTTTATGTGGTCTGTATCATTTTTCTTGCGTTTTATTTCTAGTTTCATTCCATTATGATCTGACAGGATACATGGCATTATATCATTTTTTTCTTTGTATTTGCTAAGATCTGTTTTGTGGCTGAGAATAGTTTGGAAAATGGCCCATGCACTTGCTAAGAAGGTAAATACAGCTGTTTTGGGGTGAAATAGTCTGCAGATATCTTTGATGTCCATTTGTTTTACAGTATTATTTAGGTTGAAATATATTTATTTTATGCTTTGCTGACCTGTATATTGGTGATAAATGTGTGTTGAAATCCCATGGTATTATTGTGTTGGCAGTCTATCTGGGATTTAATGTCATGGAATATTTTAATGCAATCAAGTGCACTGACATTTGGGGCATAAATATTTACTATCATTATATTTCCTTCTTGTATGTTTCCCTTCACCAGGATTTAGTGGCCTTCTTTGTCTCTTCTGATTAATTTTTGCTTGAAATCTGCTTTGTCAGATGAGAATAGCTACCTGCTTGTTTAGTGAATCGTTCATATGCATGGGATATTTTCTTTCCATCATTTTGCCTTTAGCCTGTAGGTTGCTTTGCCTATAAGATGAGTCTCTTGTAAACAACATATAATTGGATCTTGAATTTTTGATCCGTTCTGCTAATCTTTGTCTTTTTGATATTGGGCATTGAACTCAGAGGTGCTTAACCACAGAGGCATATCCCTTTTCTTATTTTTTACTTTGAGACAGGGTCTCGCTAAGTTGCTTAGTATCTCACTAAGTTGCTGAATCTGGCTGTGAACTTGAGATTGGCCTGTCTCAGCCTCCTGAGTTGTTGGGATTGAAGGCATGTACCACCACTCCCAGCAATCTATGTCTTTTAATTGGGGAGTTGAGACCATTAACATTCAGCATTAGTATGGATATGTGTTTGTAATTTCCTGCCATTTTTTATTTTTTGCTATATTTAATAATTTCTTGATTGTCATATAGTGGATTACTCCTCTATTGATCTTCCTCTGCTTTAGAGCTTTGGAATTTATTTTTTAGATTCTCTGCATGCAGTTTATCTTTGAGTATTATTTGTTCTACTGACAGGGTGCTCATGAATTCTTTTAGCTTATTTTTGCAATGAAAAGTGTTTATTTTCCTTCCCCCTCAAATTTGAAATTGAGTTTGGCTGGGTTTAGTAACTTTGACTGGCAGCTACCCCCACCCCTGCCCTTTGGAGCCTGAACTATCTCATTCCAGGCCCTCTTTGATTTTAGGGTCTGAATTGAGAAATCATATGTGAGCTTTATTGTTTCATATCGAAATGTGGTCTGATGTTTCTTCCATGTAGCTTTTAATATTCTTTCCTTATTTTCTGTGTAAGGCATTTGATTATATTATGTCTTGGAGAATTCTCATTTGAAAAGGACTATTTGAGGTCTTATAGGCCTCCTGTATATGGATGTCTATCTTATTTGTGATATAAGTAAAGTTTTCTGTAGCTATCTAATTAAAAATATTCTTAATACTCTTAGCTTATATCTCCATGTTCTCTTCTATCCCAATGATTCTCAGATTTTACTTTTTAATGTTGCCCTACAGTCTTTGCATATTCTGATTGTGTTCTATAATTTTTTCCCTTTATTGCAATCTTTGTACTCAAAGTCATATACCCTTTCTTCAAGCCCTTCAATTCTTTCTTCAAAGCCTTAAATCCTATTTTCTATGCAATCTAATCTTTTCATAATTCTTTCAAGTGAATTTTTAATTTGATTGATATTTTCTTCATTTCTAGGAGTTCTGATTGGTTTCTTTTTGCTATTTCTATTTCTTTATTTAAGTAATCTTTCATCACCTATATTTGTTCTCTTATTTTTTCCCTTTGATCATCTTTTAGTTCATTGAACATTTTAATAATTTTTTTATAATCTTTCTCTGAAATTTTTGTCTATATCAATATCAGTGCAATCCTTTGTTGGAGACTTGTGGATTTTGGGGGGAACTTTGTTTTTCTGATTCCTTGTGTTTTCAGAGATCTTGGATTTGTGTATCAATTGAAATGGATTCACCATTTTTTTATGCATGACCTACTGTGTGTACTCATCTTATTTTTTCTGGAACTTCTCTCTGTTTTTGATACATGAGTAAATGTACAGTGGTGGGACCTGAAGTCCCTCTGTTTCTTCTTGGGTCCTTATTGTTGGTGTGGGGCTTTTGTCTCCTCAATTCTTTGAGTTGGAGTAATGTCAGGGCTCAAATGGGTTTAGATTGTGTGTGGGGTGAGATTATCTGTTGCCTTCTCAAGATGTGAGTATTTCTCAGTTGCAGGATCTCTACTATGATTTTGAAGTGTTCCAATCCCTAGCTAGCCCCTGATAGAGGGATGGGGGAGCCAGAAGTGGCACCAATGTCAGGAACAGCTTTACAATTTTGAGATAAGTATCCAGTGTCTATGTTGACATCTACAACACTAATTGACACCTATATGTGAATGATGGGGGTCAGCATTTAATACAATGCCAACAATAAAAACCGTGAACTAGATCAGGCATTCAATAGCAGGTGCCTACTATGTTATGTACTATTTTAATAGTCACAACAAATTGAATGAGGTAGAAATTACCTAGTCTAATTATTAGTTTGAGTATTAAGGGGTAGCTAATGATTATCATTTTGCATGTGGAGCAAGGTATGCTGTCTTTTGGTTGAATTTAGTTCAGCAGCAGAATCTCTACCCTGTGAACTTATAGTATAACTGTAGATTCCTAGCACCTCACAGAGTATGGCAAAACAAACAATAATAATAACTGATACAAACAGCACACAACATTGAAGTAAATACTTAATTCCTACTATGATATATACAACATTAGTTACCAAAAACAACAACAACAAAAACAATAAAAAACCAAAAAAACCCAGGAATGGTCAGTGCAGGAACTGTCAATAGTAAAAACAATAACCATGAAATAGTGTTGACTTTAAGGGAAAAAGCAGGTGACAACTATGTCATCCATAGCAGTAATAATTGCATCAGAATTAATGGGGGTCAGGAATTATATAAACCAATTTGTTCCAAAAGATGGTAAAGTACAGTTAATTTAGAAAGAGAAAAGAAAATGTGCTAGGAAGGTAGAAAAGACTTTATAATTTCAATGAGTGAACACAGAAAATGCAGAAGAAATGTAATGTGATGTATAACCATCACATTGAGAAAGGAGAAAAAAGTAAGAGAAGCAAAGTAAAGGGAGAGAGGAAGAGAGAACAAAAGAATTTGGCCATTAGCAGGAGGAGAAAAGTGAAAAGGTGAAACAAGAGAAACATGCAAATGAACACAACACAAAACCAAACCAAAATGTGCAAATCAAATCTCCAAACACTCACAAGGCAAGACAAAGAAAAGTAACCACATTTTAAAAATACTAAAAATGAGTAAAAAAGGAAATAAACGTGTATATGTATGTTTGTCTATAGACCAATCAACACAGCAAGAATTCTCTCTCCCACTCTCTCCCTCTTCCTCTCTCTCTCTCTCCCTCTCCCTCTCTCTCTCTCACATACACACACAAAAGGAAGAAAAAAGAAAAAATTCTTAATAAAAAATGAAGGAATTATCTGCACTGAGGTGATCAAAATACTTCATGAGAATAGATGGTCACTGTCTATGCCCTTCTGTCTTTCTTTCCATTTCTTCTTG
>PVKS010002873.1:0-111673 GCA_004027875.1 Aplodontia rufa | reverse complement strand
CAGTCAGAATGGCAAAGATGAAGAAAATAAACAATAATAGATGCTGGAGGGGCTGTGGAGAGATAGGCACACTAACACACTGTTGGTGGAGCTGCAGACTGGTACAGCCCCTCTGGAAAGCAGTATGGAGAATCCTTAAGAAATTAGGGATGACTCCACCATATGACCCTGCTATTCCACTCCTGGGTATCTTTCCAGGTGACTTAGAATCAGCACATTACAGTGACACAGCAATATCGATGTTCATAGCAGCACAATTTACTATTGCTAGGCTATGGAAACAACCCGGATGTCCCTCACTAGAAGAATGGATCCAAAAACTGTGGTACATTTATACCATGGAATATTACACAGCAATTAGAAACAATGATATTGCAGCCTTCAAAGGTAAATGGATGGCTATGGAAGAGATCATGCTGAGTAAAATCAGCTTAACCCAGAGATCTAAGGGTCGACTGTCGCCACTCATCTGTGGAGGTGGGAACTAGACCCTGGACAATGAGAAAGTTGGTCTAGTAGCATGAGTTAAATCCAGATAAGATGTAATGCTTTACAATCAAATACTTTTTTTAGAGTTATAGTGGGAAGGGGAAGGGAGGGATAAGGGAGGGTAATTGGGGGGGCACTCCTGGGGGTAATTGCAATATCCAGAATATATACACATTTTATATTATTTTGTTAAAATCCTGTAAGGTTGTTAAAAAAAAAAAAAGGCGAATCTAAGAGATCTTGGCCAGAGGTGGAGGCAGGTGAAAGCAGTGTAACTTTGCTCACAACAAATCTAGAAGAACTAGATCTGAGCCAGGCCATCACTGGGTTTGAAAGAGCAGGAAATGAGTGGCTAGAACTCAGTAGTTTCTAAGTAACACTTATTATTTTAAAAACTAAAGAGATGATTTCTATGTGTCTGGTTATCTGAGATAATGTATTTGTATCACAAAGAACCCTAGTAGGCTCTTCAATATGTATACAATGACCACTGATTTATGTACCCTGAATTTCTATTTCTCATATAGCACCTATTATTATACTTATTATATTATAATATTATTACTAATACCACAGCCAAACTATTTTTTAGATATTTTTGATTTCAATTTCCTTATTGCAAATCTGTTTCTTTGTCTTTGTTCCATTCATCATTAAGTTCCTAAGGAAAAGGAAGAAAAATGGCACCTCTGGAAGAAGGAGAATACGCTATAAAAATGATTCTACCAGGCAGGATGGTGCAAGATAAGCAAGCTTCTTCTATTTTGGTTTTGGAAGAAGAGAAAAGCCATAGTAAGAGTTGGATAGTAACATCAGAGATAGGGCTCTTTGATTTTTCTTTCTTAGATTGGAACCCCAGGGGATACGTTTCTTCCTGGAATAAGAGGGTAGAAACTCCAAAAGGGATTTATGCAGTGGGGTTGGGCTGTGGACACACACTCCCAGTTTCAAGGGGAACTGACCATATACAGCATGCCTCCAGGGTGGCAGAAGGGAGTGGACTAAATAGATGAGCCTATGCTGAAGTGAGGTTCCCTGCAGCATGTGATGAGGGTATGAGGGGACAGTAAGTCCACAAACCCACTGAGACAGCTAGTGCATCAAACCAGCAGAGGAGTAGAGTCCAAACAAAGAGGCTGCAGGTGGAGACGCTTCATGGTTGCAGAAAATAATGGGAGCAAGGACTATCCAAGTAAGTGCCATTACAATGCACCATGGTGGGAAGGGTCTAATCATGTCTCAGTGATCCAGAAAGTAAGATACAGGGGAACTCTTTAATGGAAGTTGGTAATGATCTTCAGGACATGGGAAGGATCTGGGGCAGTTCACCTCCTGTCTACCACCATGAAGTCACATGAGCCCCACCCATTGCATCATGGTGAGGAGAAGGGCAGTGAAATTAAAGTATTTGAAAGAGAACAGGTCATCCAAAGAGTCAAATTAAACTGAAGAGAGAGTACTCTAAATTATCAAGTTTTTTTCTGTTTTTCCATATGATCCAGATGGGTGGGAGATTTGGAATCATCAATTCAATAGAAAAGAATCTTTTATCTCTGTATATCTGAATGTAATTTGAGTGAAGTTTGCAATCATACTCTATTAATGAATGTCTTACCTCCAAACTCCTTCCTCCAGCATCCCACCTTCCTCAGATCAGAAGCTCCTAAGATATGTGCTAGTGATACCTCACTATGTATGCTGTTAAGCTTGGTGCATTTAACATAAACAGTCTCATCTCATCATCCCATTGTGGGGTGGTGGCTTTTTTCCTGGCTTCACAGATGAGGACATGAGGCTAGGGGATTAAAATAGCTTTCTGATTCACACAGATTAATAGTTTTCAGAGTCAGAATTAAAATATAGATTTGTTGAAGTCCAGATGTTCTTGCTCGTTTTTGCATCTTCCTCATGCTTGGGTCATTTTTGCATCTTGCACCAGGAGGGTAGGTAGATTAAATCATGTTCACCTGGGAGTACATTGGTATCAACCAATTCCTGCAAGCAAAGGACTAGAAGAATGTGAAAGGATTCCAAGGTGTCTCAAATTCTTATGCAGAAACAAGCATGTGCCTGTCCCCAAATCATAGTCTATAAATGGTTATGAAAGACTCTTTCTGTTTCTTACATCTTTCCATCGCTCACTACCTGTCAGTCCTTAGGGATTTGTCACTTGGGTCTGTCTAAATGCCCTGCGATTAAGAGATCATATTAATGCCGTCACTTTTTGTTTTTAAATTCCTGATGGCTCCAGAGTATAGGACAAAGATGTTTCATCTGTGTGAGCTGTAATGTCATCTTGGCAAATCACAGAGCAAGAGAAAAACCTGTGATATTTTGTCAGTTATTACCAAATGCCAAAAAGGAAAGTGATGATCACTTCTAATAAAAGAATCAACTGTGCAATTTATATCAAGGCAGATCCAATTAATATCTAATCCTTAAATGTATACAATCGGATTTGCATATTCACATTTTTGCAATTAGGGGTTGGTATTTAAAGGGCATGCCTCCCGTTTCCCATTTTCTTTATCACAAAACCCTAGAGGGGCTTTTTGTTGTAGAATTACAGAATCAAAAGGTAAATACCTTTTGCCTGATACCCTCTAATCTTGTGAAAAGAAAAGTTGTAGTTAATGCAGACCCTTTAGAGATGCAGAAATATTCATAGCTGATTTAAATTTTATTCAGTCTTGACATTCACAATTCATGTTTCACAATGCTCATTTATAATTGCAACTGGTTTCCTTTTAATTTATACAGCACAAATACTTAGCAAAAAGGGTTAAATTCTTCTCTTCAAAATTTTAGAGGCCAGTAAGATTTTTCCTTTACAGCACTTTATGCTAGAGAGCGCTTCAGATCTCTGACACACCAAGATACCACTAAGTAAATTACAGATACCTCGGTATCATTTGGTTCAGTGAAGCAGCAATTTACTCCAGGGACCTGGGAGAACTTAAGTCTGACTACTATTCTGTTTGAACTGCAAGCCATGTACTGTGTGGTAAAACATTCCAGAAACAGGTCAGGCAACTTGGCAGTAATGTCAGGTTAATAAACCCATGATGAAGGATTTAGACTAGCACTGTAGGCGCTCACCCTTGAAAACCATGCATGGTTCAGGTAGCACTGCACATCACTAAATCTGAGAGCATCATCTATGGATCCACCTTAATCCTCATATGAGGAAGACTCACTCAGAAATTAAATCATAAAGATTATAGAGTCAAGATTTAAAAGGAGGTAATAATATCCAGTGCCAGAGAGCATGAAGGAATGTCAGTAATCTATGACAGTTCTTGTGAAGGTATAAATGGTTATAGATTTTTTAGAACAAATAGGAAATAGGTACCCAAACCATTAAAAGCATACTTTCTTATTGACAGAGAAAATCCCACTTAGAGGAAATTATCAGAAAGCAGCAATTGTATACGTAAAGAATATTTTACTATATTATTTATAGCAGCCAGTGAACTGTCCAAATCTCCAGTAATGATGGGTTTATCACATATATTATGTTTTAGATGGAACTGGAAGACAATATGTTAAATGAAATAAGTCAGGCACTGAAAGACAAGTACTACTTGATATCTGTTGTATGTGGAATATCTAGAAAGTTGATCTTGCTGAAGTTTGAGTAGAATTGTGGTCACCGGAGGTTGAGAGAGTAGTGGGGAGGGAGGGATGGGCAAATGCCAGTCAACAGGTACTAAGGTACACTTAGAAGTAGGTTTTGGTGACCTATTGCACTGAAGGGTGACTATAGCTGGTAGTATACTTTATTTTTCAAGAAAAGCTGGAGGAAAAGTTTTTGAATGTTTTCAACACAAAGAAGTGGCCAATATTTGAACAGATATATTTACTCAGATTTGAATATGACCTAATGTGTATTAAAACATCATATGGGACCTCATATGAATATGTACACCTTTTGTGTGCCAAGTAAAAATAGGCATCATGTTAAATTTAAGCAATTAAATTTGATGTAATAATGGAAGATGATAATATATTGATGTGGGAAGAGCGTCATGAAATACTTTTTTAAAGAAAGAGGAACAGTGAGAGAGAGAGAGAGAGAGGTGAGAGAGAGAGAAAGAGAGAATCAATTTTATTTAGTTTTTCATGTGGCTTTTGTTGCTCCAAGACTTCGTTGCATACACTGTGCTAGGGGGTTGAACTCGCATACTCGCGCATGCTGGGCAAGCGCTGTAACTGCTCAGCCACCGCTCCAGCCCCATGGAATACTTTTAAGTGAAAACAGTTTTAAGTATATATGTATCTATTTATAGACAGATATATTTATAGATAGATAGTCCAGGATGATGAACCAAAGATCACCAAGAGTGACCATTTTTGGAGATAAGTATATTTGTTCCCTCCTTTATTTTCCTATTTATCTTTATCAGCCCTAGCAAAGGTGAACTATGAAATGGACATGGTATTGCATTGTAGCAAATTTCAAGTTATGGGAGAACAGTGTATCATTTTCTACAAAAAATTCTGAGAAACTCAGCTAGAACTGGTGAATGAACTATTTTCTAGTCTCTCTTTTTTTCTTCTAACAGGACGAGTCCCGGTTGTGCAGCAAGCATACTGTGTTCTGATGAAAAGAGTCCTTTCTCTGCAACTCCACATGGCTTGCTCTGAATGGCAGCTTGATTTTGACAAGGATATATTATTTTGCCACTCTGGTAACAATTATTGATAGATATTATCAGCAGATTGGCTGTTTTAGTTTGAAAAAGTCTCTCAGACACTTCCTTTTGGTTTTATGAAAGGGCCTTATATCAATGACTACAATGAAATTAATAATTCAGAGCTTCAAATGGCCAATTCACACAAATAAGCCCATTGGGTTCTTGTTTTGCTGATAATCAGTTTTCATATGAATTATTTTTCTACCAGCTGACAAAATGCTAATGACTTTGGTATCTGTATGGTACAGCCTTATTTATTTTACTGAGATGATATAAAATCAATTTAATTATGCCCCTTAGAACAATTCCGAAATTGGTATTTGTTCTGGTTATGTTAATGCAAAACATTTGAATTTTAACTTGCTCTTAGACACAGTCTTCTAGCAGCATTTGATTTTTTTCCTTTCTTTTCTACATAAATAAGAACTGGAATTTTCTTATTTAAAGGCACTGAGTTATTTTGTAGTGGGAAAATGTGAGATCATTTCACTTGAAAAAATTTTGCTGTTCTGCTTAGAGAACCAAGGTAGACTTACCGGTACCTCCCCCAACCTAAAAATACCTGATTCAACTTAAGTTTGTTGTTCATCTGAAGAAAGGTAACCTGTCTTCAGGTTATGTTTTCTTTTTTTGCTCAAGTGAGAAATGCTGCTAATTGAGTCTAAGCTTAAAATCAGCACTTGACATCACAAGACAGTGTACAGCCTGGCTTGGCCATTCTTATTGCCTTTCCTTTCAAGCTCGGTAGAAGCTGCAGTAGAATGAGCGAGGTATGAACAAGAAGAGAGAGAGAGAGAGAGAGGGAGGGAGGGAGAGAAGGGATAGATAATGGGAGAGAGACACTAAGGAAAAATCAGAAGGAAGATAAGAAATAAATTTTATTTATTTACAACATATACTCTATCAATGTGCAATAATGGATGGGCAGCTTATGATAAAATTACAGTTGTAAGTTTGCACAGGGCAGTATAAAATGGTCAAGAGCAAAGTCAGCAGCCATTAGGAGGAAAAGGGCAACCAATTATCTCAGACTTGTCTGAGATAATTCCCAAAATCAAATATTTAAATTTCCTGGATCTAACTAATGTTCACTATCAAGAAAATGGAAACATGGTCAGTTCATTGTCTTTTATTTTTTTATTTTATTTTATTTTTGAAGAGAGGGATAGTGAGAGAGAGAGAGGGATAGTGAGAGAGAGAATCAATTTTATTTAGTTCTTCATGTGGCTTTCATTGCTCCAATACTCCATTGTGTACGTGGTGCTGGGAATTGAACCTGTGTACTCACACATGCCAGGCAAGCACGGTAACCGCTGAGCTACTGCTTCAGCCCTCGCTGTCTTTTAAAAGGAAGGATTGTAGAGAGTTTTCTTGCTACTAAGTCTAAGAAAAATTTATAGTGTGGACCCATATTTAAATGATTTTGAATAAAGTATGTGGCCCAATTCAAATGACAACATTTTCATAATCTCTTCTCTTGTTTGTTTTCCCTTTCTCTTCTCTCTTCTCCTCTAGCACTGTTAGAGTCTGTTGGAGTCTGCCAGATCTGGGTTCAAATCCTGACTTCGCTGTATACTTAGCTATGAGACCTTGGGCAAGTCTTAGAGCCTGTTCTCTCTGATAATCATAATTGTCTTTAAGTAGTAGCAACAATTAACATTATAAATTTCCCCAATGTCCAATTGTCAACCTTCTTGTTATTTTAAGCTTATTTCCTTGTGTTCAGTACTCAGCATATATCATCCTGGAAGTTTTTTACATATTCAGCAAGGAGTCCCCACATTCTATCCTCAACTTCCCAGGTTTTTCAAACCATGAGACATCAGTTTGTTTTCCTTCATAGACCACAAACTCTAATTGTTATATTCAGCTTTAGATTCTTTGTTTTTGCAACATGTAGCCTACAGGCAAGCCTAACATATCCTGGAGGATAAAAGGAAAAGTAAATATGGTAGTGAGATCGTTTCCTTGCTCTGAGACTGATACATCTTTATACAGATTTCATTAATCATAATTTGTGTTATGGAGTTATTCTTTTGAGGTGCCAGTTAACTCAAAGCAGAAGGTAGGGAAAAAGCAAATTGAATGATCAAGAGCTGGAACTCATCTTTGGTGTTGGCAGTCTCCTCCCTAACACAGCAGTCCTCTGGTAGAGATTTGGTCTGCCATTTATTCAGCGGGGAAGTCAATTTGTTTCTTGGTCCCACCTCAAGAGGAATCATTAAAGCCCCCAAACACTGGCTTCTGTGATGACCTTTGGCTTTGCCTTGTTTTTCTTGGGTGAAGGTGATTCTTCATAGATCACTTGTGCTTCATAGAGTCACATGCTGACTTTCCAGTGAGATAGATATTATGTATGCCAATTTTGCTTTGATTAAAACAATCCATTTCCTATTAACAATATAAGAAATATTATATCTTAATACATTGCAATAAAGAACATTTGTTTTTCCTGATGTACATCACTGTATTTATTAGACAAATGAAAAAAATGTATCTGGAGGGAGATAATTTTTTCCACAGCTAAGCAAGTGAATAAGATTGTGATTCTGGGCTCACTTTCCTGGGTCACTAGGCCTCCAATTTTAGATGGATGTAGGGGGATGGCAGGGAGAAATAATCTCATAGTTTTTTAAACCATTGAACTAGGAAAATTGGGCAAATCATTAAGACTAAGTGGAGAAGAACAAAGAAGAAACTTCATGTGTCTGAGTATAAATATAGGCAACATAATGTTTTATTATCCATCAGTAACAAGGATCATGTGTCTAGAGAGTGGGACTCAGGGATGCCTTGTTGGGGAGGCAAACACATGGGCTGATTTTAGCTTATGAATTATCCTTAGTCTGGTTTTCTGGAAACCATAGGATTGAGAATTTTTCTTATTGGTGCATTGTACATATTGAAGGGATTTGTTGTTACACATTCATACATGCACACACTATAACAATATATTTTAACCCAGTTTCCTCCCTAGCACTCCTGCTCACTCTTCCACTTCTCCCTTTCCCTGATCTCTTTCCTCTACTGGAGCCCTTTGATTATGTTTTTTTTTTTTTTTGACTTTTCCAAGTTTTAATGATTGCATAAGAACTATTTAGTATTTCAGAGGTGCAAAGTATACTATACAATATTTGTATCTCCTCTATTCCCTTCCCCATTTCTCTCCCTTCCTTTCTTCTTCTCCTCTCCCATTCCCTTTTCTGTACTCTACGAGGCTTCCTTTAGTTAGTCAGGTAATTTGTACTTGATGGATCTTTATATAATTGCCTGACTTTTTCTGTAATTTTTGTTGTTTACACAAAATTGTCCTCTGAAGAAAGCCCCATTTGTAAGATGCTCCTTATATTTTTAGAAGACTTCTTTGAGGCACTTAGCAGTTAAATAAAAGGCAGAACTTTGACAGCAAGTTTCCTACTAGATTGCCAAATGTGAATAAAGTAGACATTTTGAGTCTATTCAAACTGATTAGTTTGGTTGACTTGATTAGTAATTCCAAGCTCAGATGAAATTAGCTTTTTAAAAGTTCAGTTACCAAAGCCCTACTTGGGACCCCTGCAATTAGAAATTTTGGGACTGATGAATTTGAGTCTTCAGTACAAGCTTCCTGGGTGATTCTAACATAGTCTTTCTGAAGAAAGTTTGGGAATCACTTGATTAGAGCATGTGAGTAATGGAGATTTCTCTGGCTATAGACTGCTTTATTGGTGAATAGAGAAAAAGAAAGCAAACCAATGTACAAAAAACCAGAAATGGTTCCCTGTGAGTAAATGAATATCAATGACTGCTTAATGGGATAGCAGTGAAAGAACAGATAATTTTTATCTTTGATTAATATTGGAGGAAAAATTACAATCTCAGAATGGGATATTTCGGTTTAATTCAAAATATTATTGCCTGCAATCCATCAGCCACTGGGCTAGTTTCTATGAAATATAATTTTTAATTATTTTATAGAGTTTATAATTCAGCAACTCTTCTGAAAAGATCTTATCACACTTTTGGAATATTGTGGAACTCTTGAGATATGAGATCACTTGTTTTCTTTATTGAAAAGTGAAAGTTGCCTTACTTAATTGAATGAATGGAAAAGGAATGAAAACAGACTGGTGAACATACTTATGGTAGATGATGGTGATTCCAAAGTCATGACCTCTCTTCCTTTTCTCTTTGTGTGCCTCTCTCTGAGGAGACTGGACAGGTAGGTATGAATAAATATCCTTTGTTGCTGGATGTGCCCATGTGACTCAGCTCTGGCCAATGTCAAGCAAAGAGAAGTTGTGTGAAGCTTTCTAGGAAAGATATTTCTCTTCTAGATCAGAAAGAAGTACGCAAGTTGCCCTATACTCTCCCCTGCTTCCGGCCTTTGAGGATATGTTACTTAGAGTTGGTGTGACCATCTTGCTTCTACAGGAAAATAGTAAGCGAACTCTAGTCACCAACCCGGAAACTTAATACTATTAAGACACTGTATTAGGATGTCAAATTGCCTCCTCTTTCAAAAAAAGTGCATCCGATATCATTTAAGCCAGTATTTGTTGGCTATGTCTATTTGTAGTCAAAAGAATTCCTAATACATAATACAGTGCAGGATATATATTAACTGTTGGCTTTGTTTTAACTTCTAGGATTTTAGAAGTCCTTAACTCTTTTTTTCTGGCTCAGGATACGGAATGAGAAGGCATAATGGTGAAATTTATTTTTTTTTTCCTGTTGAATTTCCATTTCTCCTTTTTCTTGGTATTATTTGCCAGATTTCTCCTGGTGAGCTACCCTTTTCTACCTCAGATCCTTAGGGTTTTGTGGTACTGACTCTACTCCAGACACATGGGTTGGGTTTGAGTTTTGGGCTTTACAAATGAGAGCATTGTACCCCTGTGATATTGTTACTGCTTCTGTGATGGAACCAAGAAACAGTGAATGTAGGTCCGAAATTCAGAAATTACTGTATAAGCAAATAGATTGTTTTTAACAAAGGTGGTTTAATTTACATTTCTGATATTAGCAACCAAAAGAGAGCTATTCCCTGGAGTCACAGCATTTTCATGGTCAATGGCATCGATATTGGAATATCCTAACTGAAGCCAGATGGCCACAGATCAGGGATGCTGTAAAGGGAATTCCGATTCTGAGCAGGAAGTTAAAGTAAATGACCACTAAGTTCTTTTTCGATTCTTAAGTTAAATGATACTATAAACATCCTGAGCCTGTAGGGATGTTATGGTAATGGGAGGAACATGGTACCCTGAGGGATGGCAGTGGAAAACCTTCTTTTGCATACTAAGTACTTGTTAAATGTCCCATGAATCAAAGGGAGTGTGGGAATTTTGACATCATGGAAATAATAGCAGACTATTAGGCAAAAGACTCAGGCTCTGTTCCCATTTCAGAGTTGGATACTACATTAGACTCTAGCTAGGTAGATTGACCAAACCAAGTCCTTAAGCCATTGGTGACTCAGGAAACTCATATGTAAAATAGGAGTAGAATTCCCTGATAAAGCAATCTTTGGGCAAAGAAAAATTGAAAGGCAAGGAAGCAATGTTTACCAAGAATCTATTGTGAGGGAAGCACTGTGCTAGATGCTTCGCTTTTAAGTATTTAATTTTTACAATAATGAAGAATGTAGGATCATTTCATTTTTCAGATGAATTAGAGGAATATGCAGGCTAATTAAATTTACCAGAAATTAAATCGCCAATGAATGGATGAGCTAGGCTTTAAATGTTATACCTCTTGAGATCAATGGCTAAGTACTCCCATCTGCCATGCCACACCAGTTCAAACTCCTTATTTTAAAGACTTGCTTAAGGTTGAGCAATGAGTGGCTGACAAATCTTGCAGTAGCCCTCATGTTTCCAGGCATTCATAGACTCTGCTAATGACGTCTGCACTGCCTGTCTTGTTGGAATTATTGTTTGAAATCAGACAATGACTAGGAAAGTGATTTGAAGGGTGTAATGTGCTGTACAAAATCATTTTGAAACCTCAGCTTGAAAGCTCTTAGGTCTGTTTCTATTTTTTTTAAATTTTTTCCCTCTCTATCATTAGTCTTTGCTTTGGCAGGCTTTTTTTTCTCTATTTCAGATCAGTTATCTCAATGAGACTGGCACTGCAGTGGTACATTCTAGACTCCTATCTTTTTAACTTCTCCTATTGAAATTTGCTTAAATGAATTTAGAGGCTTTTTTATTGCAGGATAACAGTCATAGATATAGGCAACTGCTAGAGTTGACTTGGTAGCATCAGGATGCTAAGAAAGTAATTTCAGTGGATCATTTTAAATTTGTTTAAGCTTATGATGTCCTTATGATGTCTTCTTGTTGCTTGAATGTGCAATGATATTGCAGTTTATTCAACTTGAACAACTGATGAACCACAGTAATTGTTCAAGGGGTGGGCAACTGACCCAAGTCAGGTTAGATAGAAGCTTCCTTGCGATCATTTGAAAGTGAGTTGGTAAAGAAATATTTTCCTCCATGTAACATGGTTACCCCTACTGTAAGGGAGGTTGAGAAGTAAGTACTCAGTAGGTTTCCAGCCTTGGAGGAAAAAGATGAGATCTTATAAACATTACTTATTATCCAATTCTCCTCTATTTTTAAGGGTACTTCCTTACCAAGAAGGTAAGTGTAGTCATGTGGGTAGTTTTTGTAAATACAGTATACCCAATACAAGACATTTCAGGTCAAAGCATTTAGGTGCCATTGTGTGTCTGTCTTCTCTCTTCCACATCACTGCAAACACAAGAACACACATTATTGTGAGGATGTCATAAGACTGAAGTGGCCTGTATCACTGAATCTTGGCATTAGGGACTGCTGTGAGGGCAGTTGTGTAGTATTGCATTAGGCTAGCATAACTGGGTAATAAAGTTTTTTTCTTTAATCACTGAAATTTGGGTCTGTTAGCATAGCATAACTTAGCTTATCCTCTCTAATATAGAAAGAAAGGTAAAGGTAAAGGTGGTTGGAAGCAGTTACTGTGTGAGCAAATTTTCAGTGTCTGCCAAAGTTGGATAATGAAGTTCTTTTTTTTTTTTAAAGAGAAAAGGAGAGAGAGAGAGAGAGAGAGAAAGAGAAAATCAATTTTATTTGGTTTTTCATGTGGTTTTTGTTGCTCCAACATTTTGTTGTGTATGTGGTGCTGGGGTTTCAACCTGCATCCTCACGCATGCCAGGCAAGTGCATAACCGCTGAGCCACCACTCCAGCCCAATAATGAAGTTCTTAATTAAATTATGCAATGGAGGGAACTAGAGGTGGGAGAATGGATAACAGATACAGGAATACAAAGACATTGCTATCAACCTAGCTATCTCTATTGAATACTTGCGTCTTTTATAGTTGTCAAATTATTCTTCTTTACATTATTCCAGAAAATATTAAGCACCTTTCCATGTACTTTGTAGATACTTGGAACATCATGACCGGTAAGGTAGACATGATATTTGCTTTTCTAAAAATTCAGGAAGAGCGGCTACTGAGTAATTAATAACAAGTGCGTTAAGCCTCCAAAGGAAATTGCCATTGCAACCTGTAACAGATGGAGTCATGTAGACTATGGGATCAGGGAATGCTTCCTGGAGGAAATTATATTTCAGCTGGAACCCATTGAAAGAGAGTAGATTATCTAGTCTCCTAGAAGGCAATAGGAAACATATCTAAGTAGAG
Source organism: Aplodontia rufa (assembly GCA_004027875.1). Taxonomy (NCBI): domain Eukaryota; kingdom Metazoa; phylum Chordata; class Mammalia; order Rodentia; family Aplodontiidae; genus Aplodontia; species Aplodontia rufa. The sequence goes on along the minus strand of PVKS010002873.1, from coordinate 98,815 downwards.
AAAATAGTAAGGGATAAGGTACAACCAGAGAAATTTCATGGCATATTCAGGAACTAAAGGAAGACTAGTAGGGACAGAAAATATAGGGAACAGTTATAGTGCTTGATTTAGTTATTTCCTTTATTCTCTTAATCATTTATTGAGCTTCCTACTCTTGCACCCTATGATCAGTTTTCTTTTCCTGGGAAATCCGTAAGAACATACGTACACAAACTTCCTTGTCCTGCATCCCAGAATGTGTTCAGCCCTCGACTGCTTGCCTTCTTTCTTATATAACTCTTCCATTTCTTTCCATTTCTCCCTCTTTATTTCCATCTGTAATTAGTATATTATTCTGTCCAGATCTTTGAATGACACCCTTTCTGATGAATCCATCTAAAAATTTATGCTCCTTTCAGAGAAATTTTAGTCTGCAGAGGACTTTCCAGAGGCCTTTGGTGCTTTATGGGAAAGAGTACTCACTCTTTGTGCTGGAGAATGACTATGTGCTGTTCCTGCATGTCTGGTTGACCAGATCCCTTTAATCCTCTACCTTCACTCTCTTGAACTCCAATAGTACAGAATGGCTGTATTCTTTCAACCCTTTTCTTATAATGCCAAATTCAATAATATCACCTGGCAGAGCCAAACCACCTCTGAACTTGTTTTGGTTTCTCTCATTTCACAGCCTTTATAGTTTCTGTTGGTTTGATTTCTTGTGGAGAATTTAATGCCAGCTATAATTTGAATTTTGTAAGGAAAATTGACTGAATTCAAATTACTTGTGTGTAACAAATACCATTACCCTGCTAAATTGCTATTTATACCAGTAAATATAAACTCAGATGCCTTTGGTTAGGCTGAGTGCAATAATTTTAGAACTCTCAGCTAATGCATAAACTAAGGAACTTAAATTGAAAACCCGAACTGTGAGGTGGATGAGACAAACTTTAATAAATCACTCTCCAGATTCCATCCATTTCACCTTACAGATCTAAGTAAGAATATGATCAATAATACATTACTAGAATCTTCTACATAACATTTCATGAAATGAGGTGACCAATTAATTGACACATAATGGGCTTGCTTGAAGATAACTATGGTACCCAATAGATCATAGCCTCTGTTTTACTTTGGATGGAGAGAACTGGATAATAGTTCAGAAAGTAAAAGAACCAGAGCCCAAACATTATGCTCTCAGAATAAAAGTATCATTTGAAGAAATACTATACCAAGAAGGCTCAAGCAACTTCTGTCTTCCTATCCATGTCTAGTGGTAAGAGGTCTTAAGGTGTAAGACTTATTTTCACCAGAACAGTGCTTCAACTATTTGATAACAATATTATCAGAGGAGGACATTCTGCAGTCTTCTTTAGTCTAACTAAGAAAGTCTTCACTCTAACAAAGATGATGATGATGATGGTCATGGTGATGATGATGATGATGATGATGATTGGTATTTTCTTTTTATTCTGAAACTGGCAATTGTTCTTTTTTAACTCATTTTTTATTGAACTTTCTCTGCCTTTCTTCTTGCTTTACCCATCTCCCCATTTAAAACATTTTTCATAAAACCTGCTATGTTAAACCAGTGAAAAGTGACCTGGGGAGTGGAGTTGAAGGTCCAAAACCCTACTTCCACAGTCCACTTGCCCTTCGATTCTTGCAGTGATTCCTAAAGTCCACTGCACCCCTAAGACACTGGGATGCACCATTTAAAAACCACATTGTTTTAAAAAATAATAATAACAACAATTCAATTATTGATTGGCTAATGGGAGTCCCCGTTCCAATTCTTGTGTTTTGATTCCCCACCTCTGAAATGCTAAAGATGTGTCAAGATTCCCCGGACAACATGTTTTAGTGGTGCTGGAACATTAGTTGGATCTCAGTTTTGTATCTTGCTTTTCAAGGTCTGGTCAAGTTCTCCTGAGACAACGTTTACCACAAAGAGCCAAAGGCTGAGTAGCAGTTAAAACCTGACATAATGAAAACCAAAGGAAACTCAAGGCAGCAAATGTCAAGGTATTGATTGAGTCTTGAAATGCATGTGTATGTCTTATGTCTAAATTTCAAAAATAAAACTAAGGGAAAGAAGACAAAAGTCTCCAAAAAACTTATTCTCTTGGGTATCAGTTAAGGTCATTTTCATCCAAGTATTAATATATTCAAAGTATTAGCTAGTTCCCAAGTATCCAAGATATGTACTGGATTCTTATTTTGTACAGTAACCTGAGTCCTCTTCCACTTTAAAAAATATGAATGAAACTCTTCACTACACATGACTGGTACAGACCCTATCCCATTTTGGCATTTTGGCTGGAGAGTGGAGGAGGGATTGTATTAAAAGTGTGGGAAATAATGCACACCCTTAGATTTTTGTTTCTTTCTTGCTTTCTCCTCCTCTCAAAACAGAAGCAGAACTGTTTGGAATATGGTATTAGAAGAGTGGAGTTTTATTTTTTTAGAAAACTGTGATACCCCTGGGTATTTATTATCTTTATCAGGACCTTGATATCATGATAAAAAAGGTCTCTTGATTTTATAACTTCATTAACTTCCTGCCTAATGAAGTTTATTAATATGTTTGGCAACTGTTACGCTTTGTTAAGCACTAAACATAGAATCATCAAAATCCTATTTAGCTTTGTAAGATATAGCTGTTCTTTTTCCTAGTCTGCAAACCTATGATTATCTCCTAAATATTCAGTTTCAGAAAATATTCCAGTAACTTTCTTTTTCTTTTTCTCCCTCTTTGCTGGTACTGGAGAGCTTTTCAGCAGTCTCAGAAGGCTAATCAACTTTCTATGCATGAATGAACATAATCTTCTTACATTTGTAAGCTTATTCAATTCTAGGAAAATCTATTTCCAATCTACCTCATATTTGGACCTGTATGAAAGCTACAACCTTGCTAAAACATAAAAAGTTTTTCTCAAGGTGAGTCTATTTAGTGAATTGAATTAATTCATTTGAGAAAATTAAAGTAAACTTGTATTTGGGCTTATTAATTTTTAAAAATTAATTCAACAATATTTAATGAACAGCTATTAGCTACATGAACCTGTGCTGAGAGCAGCATTGAAGAAGGACAATTTATGCTAACATATAATTTACCAAAAATATCCCTTTTTGACCATCAAAGTCTATTTGTGTTGCTAACTGGTCATTTGTAAAGAACAGAAACTGTGTCCTCATTCTGGAGGCTGGGAAGTTGAGGACCCCACCTGATTAAGTGAAGCCCTGCTCCTCATAGATGGTGCCTTTAAAGTATCCTTGCATGGCGGAAAGAACAGAAGGTCAAAGGGGACAAAGCTTGTTTCCTCACATGGCAAAAGGGCAGAAGAGCAAAAAGGACCTAAGCAATTTCTTCCAGCCCATTTTTTTAAAGACACTAATCCATTCATGAAGGTTCTGTGAATTATTTCACAGAAAGTCTCACCTCTTAATGAGCACAATGGACACTAAGTGTCAATACATGAATTTTGGGGGACATTCAGACTACAGCATCAACTATACACATTTGTGTTTTGGTTAGCACAGCAGAGTGTTTAAATGCAATACTAGATTAAATGGATTAATGACTATAATCAATCTCAAATGATTGCAAGATTTTACCTTATAGAATAATATTATTACCTATTACCATTATCATAGAATAATGATATTACCTGTTATCTATGATTGTTTTCCTACTATTTAAGAATCAGTTTTTGTATCTGGCTCTTTTTTTTTAAGAGAGAAGGAAAGTGAGAGAGAGAGAGAGAGAGAGACAGACAGAAAGAATCAATTTTTATTGAGTTTTTCACATGGCTCTCATTGCTCCGACATTAGTTGTGTACGTGGGTGCTGGGGTTTGAACTCGTGTACTCACACATGCCAGGCAAGGACCATAACTGCCCAGCCACCACTCCAGCCCCTGTACCTGGCTCTTAATGGCAAAGGATGAAATAAGCTCATTTAGGGTTGGTATTTGACTTGTTCGCAATTCATAGTCATTCCAGTAGCCAGTTGAGTTTGTGCTAATGGGTGGATGTCTCTGCCATAACAGATGTGACATATCTTGAACATCAACTCTGTGTATCATTTTCCTTTTGTCAGGAGAGGTCCAGGATTTATTTGAAAGGCTTTTGAGTCAATGTTAATATAAGGCGATATGTTTTATTTCAGGAAATTTCTTTTAAGAAGAATTTAGGGTAACCATAATTTTTGACTTTCTAAAAGAAATAGAAAATCTCACACTGAGGAAAAATAGATCAGATTCTTAGATCAGATTGAGTTATTCTGTGTGATCAGTAAAACTGCTCTCTTTTCATTCTCTCAACCTCTCTTCTGCTTCCTTTTCACTAATTTTCATTACTTCTTTTTAGAAGGAAGGACCCTGAACTTGAAAACCAGAATTTTCCCCTTTGGGCCTCAGTTTCTTCATCTACAGAATTTGTGAATGTTACAGATGTGAATTTTATAGGTTGAAAACTCAGGTTTGCAAAGACCATAATTTCAGTTTTCTTTTAAAGAGAGATCATTTTTTCACCTTAAGCTCAATACTACTTGGTTGAAAAAAATTAATCCTGACACTTGAGTACTTTGGTCCTTTTACTCTCACTTATGTTCATGATTAATGAGTGTAGTGTTTTAGTTTTCTTCTCCTCCCCAGAAACAGTGGTTAAGCAGATCAGCAGGAGAAGGTAGCTTCTGGCTGTAGGTATCAGCTTATCCTGTCTGTTCCTGGTCCCTGGTATCTGGACAGCTCTCAGTCAGTCTTCCATGACGTTGGTCTAACCATATCGGGAGTCTCAGTCCACTCATATTTGTTCCTTTGCTTTTCATGTTGGCCTTGAGGAGACGTGGTTTCCAAGCATACCCTTGGCTCCAGCTGGGAACACTGAAAGATTTTGTCAAGCTCCCATTCATGGTGATTTTTCCTCCAATAATTTACAATAGAACATGTCTTTTTATTTTCTTTTCTTTCTTTCTTTTTTTTAAAGAGAGGGAGAGAGAGAGAGAGAGAGAGAGAGAGAAAGACAGAATCAATTTTATTTAGTTTTTCATGTGGCCTTTGTTGCTGCAGCATTTCATTGTGGACATGGTGCTGGAGTTTGAACTTGTAGACTCGTGCATGCAAGGTAAGCACCGTAACCACTGAGCCACTGCTCCAGCCCACAATACAGCATTTCTAACAAACCAAAATGTTGAAAGGATTCTATAATTAACATTTTACTACACTTGCTTTGTCAAATATCTATTTATTTTCTGCAGGTCGAATATGGGCCCACCAGAAGAGGTCCATGTCCAAGTCTCTGGAAACTGTTACCTTACATGGCAAAAGGGACTCTGCAGTTGTGATGATGTGAAGGACTTTGACATGGGAAGATATTCTTATATTATCCATTTGGGTTTGTTGTAATCATAAGGATTCTTAAAACAAAGTAGAGGAGATGTGATAATGGAAGCGAGGGAAGATAATTGAGGACAACATGACACTGGCTTTGAAGAGAGGAGGAGTCTATGAGTCCAAGGATGTGAGCAGCGTCAAGAAGTTGAAAATGACATAATATTCTCCCCCAGATCTTTTAGAGCAGTACAGCTCTGTCCACACCTTGATTATACTCTTACAAAATTCATTTCAGACTTCTGAGATCCACAACACTTAACTGATACCAGTGTGTTATTTTTTCTTTGTTAAATATTGACTTTTCAAAAATTTTATTGAGGAGTGGTGTTGTTATAGAATCATAAATGAACATGTAGTAACAATATGATATGCCTCTGATCCTAATCCAGAATCATCCCCACATCACCCACACCCCAGTTTCTTGACTCTTCTTTATTTCCTCCATAACAGATATAAATCTCTCTTTATATATATACATGCATTTTCCAAAATTGAAGTCACTCTGTGTTTTTTTTTAAAGAGAGGACAGAGAGAGAGATAGAGAGAGAGAGAGAGCCATAGAGAGAGCCAGAGTCAATTTTATTAATTTTATTTAGCTTTTCATGTGACTTTCATTGTTCTGACACTTCATTGTGTACGTGGTGCTTGGAACTTGGTTCCTTGAGCATGCCAGGCAATGCTGTAACCACTGAGACACTGCTCCAGAGCCCATTGTGTTGTTTTAAATCACTAAATGTGTGATAATTTCTTACAGTAGCAATAGGAAGCCAGTGTGCTTTCTATCCTTCCATCAATTCATCTTCTTAAAAATTGTCCTGTACACTTGACTGTAAGTTGAGGACACCAGGATTCTTCCTCTCCTAGGACATAAGCATGCCTGTCACAGTGAGGTCAGTAACTGTTGATGGTCATGTTTTCTTTAGAGGTAAAATTAACATATAATTTAATGAATAAATGTTTATTGTACTTTTTCATTTATTCCCTAAAATAGCTAAACCTCTGCAACCAAACCCCCCTGAAGGAGAGAAGGAATAAAACTTTCATAAACCCAGGAAGTTGCTTCTGTCTCTTGCCACTCTTCTACATATCAGTAGTTTGTTCTTTTTTTTATTGGTGAGTGGTATTCTGTTATCCAAACAAAACTACATTGTTTATCCATTTTCCAGTTGATAGACACCATTGTCCTTACTTTTTGTCTCTTCTATAATTGTATGTACATGAAAATGTGTAGTGTGGGAGCTGAAGCCATGGCTCAGTGGTTGGAGCTCTTGTCTGGCTGCTCAAGGACCCAGGTTCAAACCCCAGCACCACATATACAATGAAGTGTAAGAGAAACAAGCCCTGATGAAAAAATAAATAAAATTGATTTTTTTTCTCACGCATACACTCTCTCTTTCCATCTTTGAAAGCTATTCCTCATTCTTAAAAAAAATGTGTAATATGTTCTCGTTTGTTTAATGCTTCTTTCTCTCAGCAGAAGCTTTGAGGTTCATCATGTCTTATACATATCTGTTGCTTGTTCTTTTTTGTTGCTGAGTGCTCTTCTATTATCCAAACAGAACTACATCGTTTATCCATTTTCCAGTCGATAGACACCCACTGTGTTTCAGGTATTATGAATATAAATGATCTGAGCATTCTAGTATGGGTCTTTTAGTGGACATATGTTCTCATTGTCTTTGAAAAATATCTAAGAGGGGAATTTCCAGACAATAGTTTAGTTTTACTTTTTTATTTTTTGCAGGGCTGAGGATCAAACTCAGGGCCTTGCATGTGCTAGGCAAGCGCTCTGCCACTGAGCTAAATCCCCAACCCCAATAGTTTAGTTTTAAAAGAAACTGGTAGCACATTTTCAAATGTGCTTGTACAGTTTTATGCTCAGGTAGTTGCTTTATAGCTTCCTCAACCTCTGATATTAGCAGTGATTTTAATTTTAGCTCTTATGTAGGGGTACATAGTGGTGTCTCATAAAGACTTTCATTTGTATTCACTTGATGACTAATGATGTTTGCCAGACTTGACTATTATAAAGCCTGGCTTCTTGCAAATCAAAAAACCTGTCTATTTGGAAACTTAAGTAGCCTTTTTATCCTTATGCAAGGTAAGCCTTAACTGGTACAATACAAAGTAATGATGAGGATGAGGTCCAGTGGGAATCTGTTAATAGCTTGAGTTCTTTCCTGCTGCAAATACCTATTCCCTTGAACTCATAGGCTCAATGTGAGGAGTAAATGAGATCATGATTGAAATGTGAGTTGCTGTTATTTCAATCTTAATGAAATAAGAATTAAGTTTTTTATTCTTTTGTAAAATACATCAAATATACATTATCACTTCTTGATTTTGATTTGGGAATCACTTTATCTATTTTAAGTAAAGAAATAATGTAAGAAAGCACTAGATATTTAAAAATGTCTGTTCTTTTTGGTAAATTGGGAAGCTTTTCAGAACAGCTAACCTGAAGGATAGAATATTGTCAGTGCTTTCTACAGACCCCAATGTATTATTCTGATATAAATTGCCTGAACCTTTATCAAAATCCTCTAAGACCTCAAATTTGGAAGGAATACACTAGTTTTAGATTTCAACCATTTAACTGGGACCCCATTCATATGGGGATAACTTTTTGTTGTATCATCAGTAGTGAACACATGGTTTCTTCTTTTTTTATTCTCTTTGTATCTAGATTTGTCATGACCCTTCTGTACTACAGAAACTCAGCTCCAGGCAAAGTTTTACAGCATAAAGTGTTCACAAACCAATTCTATCTCCTGCCAAAGTAAAGAAAAATCTGATTTTTAGAGGGGGAAAATCTATGTCTACCTCCCTGGAGGGAGAATAATGTGTTAGAAAGATGTTATTTTCCCTCTCCTTTTATGACCCCCTCCTGCTTTTTTTCTTTCTTTTTCTTTTTTTCTTTTTTTGTCTCAGCTTCTCTTTGAACTCAACAGGGCTTTTTCCTTAAACAACAAACACTTCTGTATCCACAAGCCAGACTCCAGCTTCTCTGTTCAAAGAAATCTATTTCACATATTGAAACATTAGGAGAGCCAGGATTGTAGTCTTTTCCAAAATGCTTAAAGGAAAATGAACTGTGCATACTGTGAGAATTTCCACCATGATTTCAAATCATTGCATCCCACCGCTCAGCCTGGAGGCCCATTGGTCCCACCTCTTGGGAGGCAATTCAAAAGTTTTCAGTTAATTTGACTAGCATTCTCCAAGAACTTCAAGTAACGTGGGCTGATGCTATAACTTGTGAAATAAATTTCTTATTTTTGGAATCTTCTGTCACATTCAGAAAATCTCTTTTCAGCTAAAGATTTCTGATTTCAGATCCATAGTGCCTTTCTTAACCTTTTGGTCTTGTCTATTTCCTGCATTGAGTATACTTAATTGGGTTGGGTTTATGTATGTGTGGAGTTGAGGGTGGGTCAGCTGGAAAGATAGATCATTTTCTCTCCCTATCATTTTCAGGATATTAAAGATGATTGAGTGAACCAGCTAACAATTTCAAAAGGGGAAGTTTTTTGAAAAGAAGTGTACTTGTACTTAAATCAATGATTGAAATTCCAATATTTGGTGCTGAGCATCCATGCTGAATATTCTCTTATAGTCTGAGAACCTTTTGTCAGACAAATACATTGCACAGGGGTTTGCTTTTTCTGGAATAAAATGCTTAATTGAAGCCTAAATAGGAATCTGGAAATGTAAAACTTCTTGAAATTCAGCATTGTGGTTGTTGATTCAGAATCACAAACTAAAGTTGAACAGGTGCTTTACAGATTCAGGTAGGCAAATCAATATACAAAATATCATGAGTGAATTTAAAAATGGGTACATTTAAACAGTAGTTATTTTATCATGCATTATATTGAACACTTTAAACAGAATATAAAATAATGTTATTTTGATTGCATAGATCATATATTATGTATTTTTTTACATTCTCCAAATTTCAACTATTCTCTTTAGTTATCCCAATAGGTAAACTAATATTTATTGGCTTATGATGTAGGCAGTATATTATGGTCCATTGAAAGTCAGGAGAAAATGAAAACAGTGGATATAAATTTGGTTTCTGAGCTTCCAGTTGTAAATGAAAAAGTCATGGATGAGAGCAGAGAGATGCTTGCAGAGGTTATGTCTTCTGGCTGGAGGAGCACTAAATTATTATTTTATTGACAGAATTAATTTATAGAGAGAAACTGCTTATAAACTCACATTTTCAATTAATGGAAGATGCTGTTTTCCTGGAAATATATTTGACTTCTGGTTTCTGAACTACCTTTCTCCCATATGGTAGAGATTTAATTTTGATCAGTTCAGGTAACTACCACTTTCCCCAGGAGACAGTGCTGGGGTCCAGGATCCTATTGTTTGAGGACAGAATAACTTTTAATATCTCATGGATTAATAATCTGACATCTCTCTTTTCCCCTGATCAGAAAACTTTTTCAGTGTCTGAAATAGTAAGCCTTGCTCTTATAGCATTCTATTTTCCCCAATCTATTGTCTTGGCAGGACTCTCCCTCTGTCTACAAAGCAAAAACTTTTAAAATTCCAGAACCAAGAAGCCTTCTTTTCTAAAGTCTTCTGCTCTGTCATTCTATTCCAAGAGGCAGTGATTGCAAAATACCTGATTTGGAGAGGTGCTGCTGCTGAATGGATGTGAGAAAATGTTGGAGAAAAGTTGACATTTCAGAATATCATTTTTTCATTCATATAGAGATGGTTAATGGATTGGTGTGGTGTTGCTGTGGAGGTGGTGAGAGCAGGAAGACAGGGGTCTGGATCTGCTGTATGCAGACTACTTTGTACAAACAGTTGTCATGGAAACAACCTACTACTGATGCTCCAGCAGTTACACCTTTATTCTAGTGATAGAGGCATCATTATACCTGAACTTGCTGCTATTAACCGTTGAACCACAGGGCTAACTCCCTGTGTCCTGGTTTCACTATCACAGGCAACCTAAAGACAACTTGACTTTCCATACCTTGCATTCTGGGAGACAGCAAGCTGGTCAGAATTATGGAAATGGTTTTTATTTGAAATGATACATTATCTTTCTACTTTAAATGTATTAACACTCACATGTTTGCTATTTTAGTTGACTTATTTGTTACTGTGACTAAAAGACATGACAGGAACAATTTTAGAGGAGGAAAAGTTTATTTGACAGTCACAGTTTCAGAAGTCTCATTCCATAGACTGCTGGCTCCATTGTTCTGGACCCTAAGTGAGGCAGAGCATCATGGTGGAAGAGTGTGGTGAATCAAAACCGCTCAGAACATGGCTGCCAGGAAGCAAATAGAGAGACTCCACTCACCAGGTATAAAATGTGCACACCCTCTAATGACCTACCTTCTTCAGCCACAATGTACCTGCCTATAGTTACCACCTAGTAAATCTGCAACAGAAGCTTAATGCACTGGTTAATGTACTCTAAACACTCTTGCATTATTTCAAACATGAGCTTTTATGGGGACATCTTATATCTAAACCATAATATTTGCTCATCACTCATAAATTTGATGTTCTTAATTTCCTCTGTCAGTCCTTGACCTTGGATTAAAAAGTGGTTCAAAAGAAATCCAGGAGCCTATACTTGTGTTCTTATGGAGAACCAACCGATAAAACAAGACCCGGTTACTGAATTGATTGTGTGATAAAGGTCAGTTCATAGATTTTTTTAAAGTCAATATGTATGTCTCCTGAATTTCTTCAGACAAATCTTCACTGTCTTTAGCCCTCAACTGCTCACTTGGGGCTTTCACTACCCCCTGTTCTTTGTCTTCCATGCCATCTGGAAAATTCCAACTATCTTTAATGAATCTGTAAGTCAATCAGTCAGTTACAACATGCGAATACCTAGTTGCTTCTCTTGCCAGATACACTCACTAAATGCATTCTTTGAGTTTTTAATTTACATAAAACAGTCCAGTATTTTAATGGAAGCTAATGGTCACATATTTTTCATTATATATCAGGCAATGTGTTAAGCAGATACGTGCATTGATTAGTCTACTCCCTATATAAAACTCTTATGCTATGGACTGAACTGTGTCTCACCAAAAAGATACGTTGAAATCCTAATTCCCAGTACCTCAGAATGTGACCTCACTTGTAAATGAGGTCTTTACAGAGGTAATCTGTATAAAATGAGGTCATTAGTATGGGCACTAATCCATTATGATTGCAATCCTTACAAAAGAGGGTAATTTTGACACAAGGGCAGACATCCACAAAAAAGAATACCAAAGGAAGAGACAAACACAGGGAGAAGCTGCGTGAAGCTGAAGGTGGAGAGCGAGTGGCATAACTTACAAAGACTGCCAGCAAACCACCAAAGGCTGGGAGAGAAGCCTGGAGCAGATTCTCCCTCAGAGCTCCCCGAAGGAACCAAAATGGCCAACACCTTAATCTTCGACTTCTCGTCTCCCAAATTGTGAGCCAATAACAATCTGTTGTTGACTCCATCCAGTTTTTGGTACCTTGTTGTGACAGCTGTAGGACACTGATCTGCTTTCTGAGGGAGTTTCTGTTATTGCTTCCATTTGAAGATGAGGAAACTGAGGCCCAGAGGAATTAAGGGTATTAACTGAGCTGATAAGTGATTCAAATCCAGCTACTCGGCTCTAGTGCCTGTCCTCTTGTTAGTTTTACTAAACTGCCTTTTATGTTTTCTAGTTAAGGACCATTGCTTTGTCACATGCTGCTTTGCCAGGACTCCCTGCACAGGCAGCTTGCTCTGTAGTCTCCCAATGAACACCCAGGGCCCCGGCTTGCTGCGAAGAAGCACTGTGGTCTATGGGGCGAGAGGAAGTTTCCCTCTGTGCTGCATCCTTCTCTCCTGCAAACTCCTGAAGTGGAGCTATGTGAGCCCTAGGTTTGGCAGTTTTAGGGAAGCACCCCTTTAGGATTTTAGTTACAGTTATCACTTCCAAGTATCTGGACATGAATCAGTATGGAGATGGTGTCAATCACGTACAAAAATGAAGAGTGGCTGATGTGAAACTCTTCAGTACTCTTCACACCATTGGCCAAATCTATAACTGGGTCATGAATATGTACATGGAGAAGAACGTGGAAAGATATTTGTTGTATGAGTGATGATTGAGAGAGAGAGAGAGACAAGAGGAGCAATTTATCCATGATAAAGACCCTTGGTTGGGATTTTAGCCCACTTATTAAAAATTATGAGTGTGTAGTCAGAGATACATGAAAAGATAGTCACTAAAATGCTCCTGGTGGAGGGTCTTAGGACTTCATATGAACTTCTTCATTCTACATTTCTGATGGATATTGTTTATCTTATTATAAATATTCCCACAGAGAGCACAGGAATGATAAAGTTAGTGTTGCTTCCTTTACATTGGATTCATAGAGTGACTAGACACACAAGATTGTTCAATCTCCTCCACTTTCTTCATGTAAAATAAGATGCTTCTTTTTTTTTTCTTTAAGAATATTTGAAGATCAGAAACATGACATAGGTTAAGTGCTTAGAAGAGACTTGAAGAGGGGACATTAATTGGTCCAGCAGATGAAGAAAATGAAAACGCTCTTAAAAAATCACATGGTTAGGCTCCCTCTTGCTTCTCTGATTTGGACAGGCTGAATGACTTTATGACATAAAAAATCTTTCTCCCCGAACACACTAATTTGTTCTTGGCCATATGGATCATAATGACTGAGGCAGTCTGTTCAGAAACCCTGCCCATGTTACTGAGCAAACAGACACTAGTGTTGCAGCAAATGACAACTGGCAGGTTGTCATCAAAATAATAAGCACATAGTCCAAAAGGAATAAAGTTGATGCTCTTAATAAGCAGTTATGGTACTATCTTGTACATTGCAACTGCTAGTACCTAAAAAAACATTGTGTTGCAAATATTTCTGTTTGGTCTAAAAAGTTGGAGCATTCCTCAAATCCATCTGGCATTCAAGGTCAGCGAATTTTGTAAAATTCTTTGCCAAATAGTTACTGTGATACGAATAAATTTATGTGAAAATGAACTCAGCCAGCTAGTTATTGAACAGGATTTTTAAAAAATGGAATGTACTGACAGGAGAGAAGAAAAGGCAAACATGAAGTGTGAATAATAACCTAATGAAAAGAACTATTTTTTTCCTTCATTCAGGTGAAACAGTAATCTATTTTTTAAAGACAAACTTTCAAAAGTCAAAAGGGAAATAAGATGGAACTTCAACTCCACTGAGAAATAGGAAATAAGTAAGGTATTTTTAAGGAGAAATAATTTTGCATGAACCTAACTAAATAGAAATAAATATTTGCATGGTGTGTTTTTTCATATATTGGAGGGCATAAAAATGATACAAATCAAAGAATGTATTAGACAGGTTTCACTGTAATTTTCTTAACTTATATGAAGTACCTTCTCTAAAGTATTCAGCTGCAATACGAATAAGTTTCTTAAAATGCCAAGTTTTTAAGGAAATGAAGTAATTGTGCATCAGGTCGGGCATAGAAGAATAAAAGCCACCTGCTTCTACAGGCATATCTTGCTCCATCTAATTTCCTGCAAAGCCAAAGATGGAGTCTGTTAATGTGGGATGATAAATGCTAAAATGTCAAACTAGAAATTGCATTTAATCTGTTTCACTAAAACCAATTATTTTTGGTAATAGTTGTCCAAGAATCTCACTTATCCTTGTTTCAAAATTAAAAATACTTCTAAGATTTTTGAACTGCCTAGTTGCTTAATATTACTGGAGACTTCTCTGCCACAGAGCATTTCCTTCCCCATTGTGTTCCCATCTGCCTGTGTATTCCCATGTATGAAATGTAGTCCTTCCATATCAGACAAACACATACACATCCACTCATGGATGTGACATACTTTAGCTAAGAACACTCAAAGATGTTTTTTTTTTTTAAGAGAAGGAACAGTGAAAGAGAGAGAGAGAAACAATTTTTATTTAGTTTTTCATGTGGACTTCACTGCTCTGAGACTTCGTTACTCCAAGACTTCATTGTGTACGTGGTGCTGGGGTTTGAACTTACGTACTTGTACACACCAGGCAAGCACCATATTCACCGAGCCACCGCTCCAGCCCCTGAAGATCATTTTTGCATAGCAGGAAAGAGTAACTTCAAAGTATAATTTATGCACTAAAGTTTTACAGTGCTTTCTATCATCTCCAGCAAGGAATTTTCTCCTGATTCTTCATTCCGCTACTTGTCCACTTTTTTCTCCATCTTCCCCCAGTCCTAGAAGCTCCCAGAAACTCTCCATCCTTTTCTTCCTTCTAGGTGGAGATTCACAGTTCTCCTCTACTTCCATTCCTGACATTTGCTCCTTGGGCAGTTTTGCCTAAGCTTAGCCCAAAGCCTTCCAATTTAGAAAGTGGAAATAGTTGTAAACACAGATGTGAAACTTCTCTATTCACTACATTTTCTTTTAGTTTGCCAATGCTTTAAGTCAAGCTGAGCTATCCAATAGCAGTGGCAAATCCAGCTTACAGTGTGCAAAGCAGGGAAAGAGAACTTTGGATCCTCTCATTTCCGTAGCTTTCAGGGAATTCCATCAGTCACCTTCTTTCCATTTCTTTGTTAACAAAGACATGTTGGGATTTTGGAAAAAGTCATGGCTATTGACTGGGGTTAAGAAGGGAAATGGGATGAAAAGTGGGAAGATTGGCCTATTCTCTTATTTTCTATTCTAAATCAATGCTTACGACATGATTCAATTATAGATATTTATTGCTGCTCTTGAAATAAAAAGTAATTAGGCAAAATTGCATCAACATTACTTTTACTATGCTAGAGGAATAGATTGTTTCTTTGGAGCTATGTAAACCCACCATCAGAAATATCACTTCCGCTCAACAATGAAAACATTGGCAAAGTTAATGAAAAAAAAGGCAAAAAAGAGGTTTTAGACTTCTCTTTCAAATTAGCAGTGAGCCAAGTGAAAAAGGGGTTGTGAAATGCTTTAATAAGGGGGGCTGGAGTGGTGTCTCAGCAGTTACGTTCTTGCCTGGCTGTGGGAGGATGCGGGTTCAAACCCTGGTACCAGGTGCACAACAAAGTGTCGGAGCAATGAAAGCCACATGAAAAACTGAATAAAACTGATTCTTGCTTTCTTGCTCTCTCATGGTCCCTCTCTCTCTTAAAAAAAAAAAAAAGAAAAGCTTCATTAGGGAGGTTATTATAATGCATTTTAATCCATTCTCTAAGAACTGTCTGTGTTAAAATTATATCAAAGGGTTAAATTCCACTGGGATTTAGCAGATATTCATCACTTTTTGCTTCATGTGAAATCAGAAACAATTTCCCCAGCCTATACTTTCTGGACATATGGGTGTTCCATGAAAATGCTTTCCCGGTAATATTATGTAGATTTTAATTTTCAATTTGGGGAATTCATATGCCAAATATTGACCAAGGCTAACTCTCCAGGAATTAACTCACAGACAATCTTTTGGCACAGAAATGCTGGATGTATTACTCTTTTCTGAGTGCTTCCTTCAATCTTCAGTTTCCAGGTGTTTTATTTTTTATTTGTTTATTTTTAATTCAGAAATTTATTTGTTGAACAATCAAACAAGCTTCTAATGAAATAATAGAATATATGTTTTGAGTAAGATGTTAGTTCCATTCTTCAGCTAGATTGTTGGACCTCAGAAATAAATTCCAAAATGTGTTCATTTGAATGTGAATCACTGGGCAAACAATCAATTTTTCATAGTTCTTGTCCTGTGTTCTTTCAAGGGAAGGTAGAAATTATTCTTTTCAAGGGAAGATAGAAATTCACCCTGGTTATGCAACTAAATGACTGTCTTTAGCTTAAATGACCCAAATAAATAAAACCACTTTTATAGAATCTTCTTACTGAAATCTATATATTGGTACCATTATCTTGGTGATGCACCTTATTTCAAGATTTCTTGGACTTCTCCATCAGCAGCCATTAAAATATTGGGTGTATTTTATGTGGGACTTTCCTTTTGGATTATTACAGTTTAAACACCCACTTTCATTGTGGAGCCTTTTTAAAATCTCTGGCAGTCCATTCATTTATGTTAATAGTAAGTGTAAGGCATTGCAGTGTTGATTGGAAATGCTGTGGTATGGTAGCAGCTTGTCAATTGGTTCGCCTAATAATGGTATCAGAATTATGCTGGGGTCTCTTTATTTTTTGTGGAGTATTTATAGAAGCCATTATCTACACTTCTTTTACTTGGACCAGAAGCATTTCTGAAGAGATATCTTCTAGCATTTCTTTTCTCTTTCCACATTTTTTTTATTGGTGCATTATAGTTGTACACAATGATCGGATTTGTTATTACAAATTTGTACATGCACATAATATAAAATTATAATTTTGTCAATATCACTCCCCAACACTTCTCTCTTCCCCACCTCCCATCCCCTGATCCTGGTCTTCAACTGATTTCCCTTGATTTTCATGAAATTCCAGCCCCAACCCCCACATTTTTTTTTCTTTTTCCTTTTTTTTCTTTTCCTTTTACTCTTCTACATAAGAGAGAAAACATAAGGTCCTTGACCTTTTGTGTTATTTCACTTAACATAATGATCTCAGTCGCGTTCCGGCAATAACAGAATTTCACTTTTCTTTTTTGCTGAATGCAACTCCATTGAATATATATATATACACACACATATATATATATATATATATATATATCACATTTTCTATATCGTTCATCTGTTGATGGACACCTAGTTTGGTTACATAGTTTGGCTATTGTGAATTGTGCTGCTATAAACAAAAGTATTCATGTATTGCTATAGTGTGATGACTTTAAATCTTTAGGATAAATACTGAGGAGTGATATATCTGAGTCATATGGTGCTTCCATGCCTAGACTTTTGAGGGAACTCCATAATAATTTCCGAAGTGGTTGTACTAATTTACAATCCTACAAAAAGGGTGAATGTGTCCCTCTTTCTCCATATATTCTTCAACATTTATTATTATCTGCAATCTTGCATTCTGACTGGTATAAGATGAAATATCAGTGGTAGTTTTGATTTGCGTTTGCTTAATTACTGATGATGTTGAACATTTTTCCATGTATCTGTTAGTTATTTGGATATTTTCTTTTGAGAAGTGTCTATTTAATTAATTTGTACGTTAATTAATTGGATTATTTGGTATTTTTGCTGTTAAGTTTTTTGGGTTCTTTATATATTCTAGATATTAATCCTCTGTTGGAGAGTAACTAGCAAAGGTTTTCTCCCATTCTGTAGGTTTTCTCATCACATTCCTGACTCTTTGCTATGTAGAAGCTTTTTAATCTAATGCCATTCCATTTATTAGCTCTTGGCATTGTTTCCTGAGTTTCAGGGGACCTACTGAGAAAGTTGTTGCCTGAGCCTATGTGTTGGAGTGTTGACTACGCTTTTTTCTAAGAGCTGCATAGTTTCTGGCCTAATTTCTAAGTCTTTGACTCATTTTGAGTTGACTTGTGTGCAGGATGAGAGATACATGAGTATAAACAAATCTCCCAGCACTGTATATTAAAAAGGCTGTTTTTTTTTTAACAGTGTATGTTTTTGGCACCTTTGTCAAGGATCAGATGAGTTTAGATTTGTGGGGTTGTCTTTGTGTCTTTTATTTTGGACCATTGGTCTATGTGTCTGTTTTTATGCTAGTACAATGCAGTTTTTGTTATTTTAGCTCTGTAGCTAATCTGAAGTCAGGTATTATGATGCCTGTAGCATTGCTTTTATGGTTTGGAATTGCTTGTGTTATTGGGTCTTTATTCTTTCAAGTGAATTTTAGGATTTTTTTTTCTAGTTGAGAGAAGAAAGTCATTAGTATTTTCATAGAGATTACAATGAATCTGTATATTGCTTTTACTAGTGTGGTCGTTTTAACAATAGTAATTCTGCCTATCAGGAACATGGGAGGTCTGTTCATCTTCTGAAGTATTCTATTTTTTTCTTCAATGTTCTATAGTTTTCATTGTAGAGGTCTTTCACCTCCTTGGTTAGAGTATTCCTAGGTAGTGTGTGTGTGTGTGTGTGTGTGTGTGTGTGTGTGTGTTTATTGTGAACAGAGTTGTGTTTCTGATTTCTTTCTCAGTGGATTAATTGTTGGTATATAGGAAAGCTATTCATTTTTGCTTGTTAGTTTTGTAAACTGCTACTTTGTTTATTAGCTCTAGCAGTCTTTGGTGGATTTTTGTTTCATCTTCTAAAGATAGAATCAGATTATCTGTAAACAATGATAATTTGACTACTTCCTTTCTTATTTTTATTTCTGTTATTTCCTTATCTTGCCTAATTGCTCAGCATAGAGATTCTAGCAACTAGATAAAACAGTGGACATCTGTGTCTTGTTCCAGATTTTAAAGGAAATGCTTTCAGTTTTCCCCCATTTACTATGAGGTTGGCTTTGTGTTTTTCAAATATACCTTTATGAAGCTGAGGTTGATTCCTTCTATCCCCAGTTTCTTCAGTGTTTTTATCATGAATTAGTGCTGAATTTTGTTGAAGTCTTTCTCTGCACTTATTGAGATTACTAAGTGATTTTTGTGCTTAGTTCTATTTATGTGATGAATTACATTGATAGATTGGCATATGTTAAACATCCTTGCATCTCTGGAATAAAACCAACTTAGTCATGATTTATAGTCTTCTCAATATGTTGTTGAATATTATTTGCTAAAATTTTATTAAGAATTTTTGCATCAAAGTTTATCAGAGTCTGTAATTTTCTTTTCTAGATGTATACTTGTCTGGTTTTGGTATAAGTGTGATAATGGGTTCACAGAATGAATTTGGAAGTGTTCCATCTCTTTATATTTCATGGAATAATTTGAGAAATATTGATGTTAGTTCTTCTTTAAAAGTATAGTAGAATTCAGCTGAGATTCCATCAGGTCCTGGACTTTTTTTGTTGGAAGAATTTTTATTACTCTTATATCTCATTACTAGTTATTGGCCTGTTTAGGTTTTTCATGTCCTTTTGATTCAATTTTGGAAGATCATGTGTCTGGACACATCTATATATCTTCCAGGTTTTCTACCTTCTTAGAGTCTAAGTTTTCAAAATCTTCCCTAATGAACCCCTGGATTTCTGTGGTATCTGTGGTGGTTTCTTCTTTTTCTTCTTTAATTTTATTAATTTTTGCTTTCTCTCTCTTTTTTGGTTAGTTTGGCTAAGGGCTTATCCATATTATTCATCTTTTCAAATAAATATATCTTTGTTTTATTGGTCCTTTGTATTACTTTTTATTTTCAAATTCATTGATTTTGGCACTGATCTTAATTATGTCCTTCCTTCTAGTGGTTTTGTTGTTCATTTGTTTTTCTTGTTCAAGGTCCTTGAGATGCATCATTAGGTTGTTTATTTGGGACATTTCTTATTTTATTATGTAGGCACTCATAATTATTATAAAGTTTCCTTTTAGAACTGCATTCCTAGTGTGCTAGAGGTTCTGGTATGTTCTCATTTGAGTCTAGGATTTAAAAAATTTTTCCTATCATTAAAAATTGTGTTTTTCAATTTCTATGTGTCTGTATAGTTTCTGTAGGGTTTTTTGGTGTTTATTTCTAATTCCATTCTACTATGATCTGACAAGATGCAAGGAATTATATTAATTTTTTCTTATTTGCAAAGAGTTGCTTTGTGACCTAGAATATGGTCTATTTTGAAGAAGATTCCATAAGTCACTGCGAAGAAAGTGATGTAGTGAGCTGAGTTGCTTTTAGATGAAACATTCTATAGATGTGCATTGAGTTCATTTGATTTAAAATATTTTTCAGGTCAAAAGAGTCTTTACTGAGCTTGTGTCTTGATGACTTATTTAATGGTGAGAGGGGTATGTTGAAATCACCCAATACTATTGTGCTGAGGTCTGTCTGAGAATTCAATTTGAGTTGTCACTCTTTCTCTCTGGTAGTGGGAATTGAACCCAAGGGTGCTACATGAACTACATTCCAAATCCTTTTTGTTTTGTTTTGTTTTTTTTTTTTTTTTAATTTTGAGTCAGGGTTTAAGTAAGTTGCTTAGCATCTTGCTAAATTTCTGAAGCAGACTTTGCACTTGCAATTCTTTTCTGCCTCAGGCTTTGAGCTAGGTTTACAAGTGTGTGCTACTGTACCTGGCAGGTAGTGTCTCTTTTATGTAATTAGTAGCACCTACATTTGAGGCTTAAACATTTATTATTTGTTGTATCTTCTTGTTGGATTCTTCCTTTTACTAGTGTCAAGTGATCTTTGTCTCTTCTGTTTAATTTTGTTTTGAATTCTACTTTGTCAGATATGAGTAGCTACTTCTGCTTATTTCTGGGCTCTCTTCTCATAGTATATCAATTTACATCCTTTCACTTTCAGTATGTGACTGTCTTTGCCTGTGTTTCTTGCAAACAACATATAGTTGGGTCTTTTTTTTTTTAATCCATTCTCCCAGTGTATATCTTTCTTCTTTCTTTCTTTCTTTTGGGAGAGAGAGAATCCGTTTTATTTATTTTTTTATCTGGTTTTTGTTTTTCTTACACTTAGTTGTGTATGCAGTATTTGGGTTTGAATCTAGGTCCTCACACATGCCAGACAAGCATTCTGCTGCTGAGCTACTATTCCATTCTCAGCCTATGTCTTTTAATTGGAGAATTGAAACCATTTATATTTATATTCAATGTCATTATGGAGATGTTTATTAATTCCTGCCATTTTGGTGTATTTATAATGTTTATTTTGATCCAGTTTCTCTTTTTCTTAGCAATTTTTCAAATAAGATTTATTCTTTTTTGAGCTCTGGGTTTGTTTTTTATTTCTTTTGTTTGGAGTGTTTAAGTATGTTCCATGGTGCTGGCTTAGTAGTCATGAATTATTTTAGTCTCTTCTTATCTTGTAGGATTTTTATTACTCTTCAGTTTTGAAGGATAACTTTGTTGGGTATAGCAATCTTGGTTTACAGTTATTTTCTCTAGGACTTGAAACATGTCATTCCAAGTCCTCCCAGCTTTTAGAGTTTGTGCTAAGAAATTGGAAGTGTTTCTGTTTGGCTTGTCTCTAAATGTGGTCTAATATTTTTTTCTTGATGCCCTATAATTCTATTCTTATTCTGTATGTTAAACATTTTAATTATAATGTGTCATAAAGAGGTTCTTTTTAAAAATCTTTTTGGGATTCTGAATGTCTCCTGTATACCATTCTCCAGGTTTGGAAAAATTTCTTTTATTAATTCCTTGAATAGTTTATCCTTTCCATTAGCCTGCATCTCACAACCCTCCCAAATTCCAGTGATTCTTAAATTTGCCTCTTCATATTGTCTTAGAGTTCCCATACATTCTGATCATGGTTACTTCTTTTCTTTTATTTATATTTCTTAAGACTGTATACATGTTCAAGGCTGGCCACTTTGTCTTCCAGCTTTGAGATTCTGTTTTCAGCATGGTCTATTAGAGAAACTTGCAGCTGAATGTTTTGTTTGATTTGTTGTGTATTTCATTTCCAAGATTTCTGTTTGGTTATTTTCAAGATCTTTCTCATATTGAAATTCGTGTCCTGTACTAATTTCCTTAATTCAATTAGTTATTGGAATTCATTGATCATTTTTATAATCATTTCAAAATTTTTTATCTGGTATTTCATTCACTTCAATATTTTGGGGAACAGTTGGTGGTGAATTATGAACTTTAGGGGGTGTAATGTGACCTTTTTCATATTTCTCATATATTTCTCTGTTGGATTTTATTCTCACTTGGAATGGATTTATTTTCCCGTTTTATGTGTGGGCCTTTTTAAGGCAGAGCCTTCACTTGCCAGTGTCCTAGAGTGATCTAAATTGAGACACCTCTCATAGGTGTGGTATGCACAGCATTTGTGTTGATTTTTTTTGTTTGTTTTTGCTGCGCAATGGATGTCTGTGAGTGGGACTTGGGGGGCCCACTCCTAGCTATTTCCACTTGGAGTCTGGTAATTAGTTGGGTTCTTATCTCTTCTATTCTTTGTATTAAAGTATAGCTGAAGAATTGTCATTGATTTGTATGTGGAGCAAGGTGTGTTGTCTTCTGGTTGAGTTACTTCAGCAGCACCGTCCTCTACCTTGTGAACTTGTAGTGTTTCTGTAGGTTTCCAGCATCTTATAGAAAAGGGGGAAATAAACAATAGCAACAATCAATACAAATAATATACAGTATGAAAATAAACACCTGGTTCCTGTTATGACATCTACAATGTTAATTATCACAAACAAATAGGAATGGTAGGGTTGGCAATTGCCAACAGCAAAACCAATACATAACTATAAATTAGATCTTGCATTAAAGGAAACAACAGGAGTCAACTCTGTCATCCACAGCAATAATAATTGCAACAGCATGCATGGTGGCAGGAGTTATTTAAACTAGTTAGTTACGAAAGATTGTATAAATTCAGTTCATTAAGATAAAACAAAATATGATAGGAATATATAAGATAGTTTACAATTTTAAAAAGTGAACAGAGACAATGAAGAAGAGATGTAGCAGGTGATGATTGTGGGGAAGGAAGCGAAATTTTAAGAAAAACAAAGTAAAGAGAGAGAAAGAGAACAAGTAATTGTGGTTGTTAGTAGAAGAAAAGAGAGAAATATAAACAAAGGAACCCAACAAATGAAAACCAAACCAAAATAAACAAACCCTAAATGTTAATCCTCAAAAGATATGACAAGGAAAAAATAACAACATTAAAAAATTTTAGAAATGAGGAAAAATAAATATGTGTATGTATGTATGTTCATGAACCATTCAGCATGATAAGAACACACATAGACACACACACGCTCACACAAAGGGTTGTGTGTCGGGGAGATTCTTAATGAAAAATGAAGAGCACTGGAGCCTTAGCTGTGGAGACACAGAGGGCAGGATCTACCCAAAAGCATGAACTTTAACCCACTATGGAGGTTATGTCTGAGGCAGATGCTGACCAAAGCTGTACCCAGGTGTTGGGGCTACTGATCCCAGCTCCCATATCTGGTCTAGGGTGGTGATGGAGGTGACATGGGTGGAGGATCCAGTTTAGGATGGGGTGGCCTCAACATCTATTCCTGAGACCTGGACATGTAAGGTATTGTTTCTTTTTTTGTGGCACACTGGAAATGTGAGAACATGTTGGAGACATCTTTCAGCAGGAAACATTGCCCAAGGAAGAGCTCATCCATTTTGCAAAGAAGCAAATGACGGTATTATAGAATGCTAAATCAAGAAGTACAGGTTTTGAAAGATCTTTTCTTAGAATGTATTTATCAGTTTACTAATTATTATTTTTTCATTTCTTTACTGGAGTCTTCTTTTAAATTATTTACTATTGGAGAATGAAATTGAAAACCTCAAAATAATAAATATTAGTAAGTATAGTTTCTGTTGCTGGAATTTTTTCACATAAGGAGTTCAGAGGATGGCCATCCTAGAGCTGTTTTCTTCTCCCAATGGTGTCATGAGGACATAGACTTCTTTCCTGTCCGTGTTCCTCCATTTTCATCCTATCAACCTGGGAAACAAGGACTTTTATAGCATCTAATCAAAAGGTAGGCAGAAAGGAGCCATTTAATTGTAGAGGTCGAAGGACATAGTACAGAATGTGGCACAAAACTTTTGGGAATGCTATCTAGAATTTTATTTTCATTTTGTCTGAGAAATGTCCTTAACTTTTCCTTTTTGCCACAACTGTATTTCTATTTTGAGTTTTAAATGTTTAAAGAGCTCATTCTTAACATATGAATACTCTTTCATTTAGCTTTTTAAAAGATTGAACATGTTTTTGATTTTATAATGTCTGAACGGCAGTCAAGGAAGAAAGAGTTGATCATAGAAGTTGAAGGAAGCAGTCTATAGAATATGCCACAAAACTTTTGGGAATGCGATCTAGGATTTTATTTTCATTTCCATTTTGTCTAAGAAATGTCATTGATTTTGATTTTTCCACCACCGTATTGCATTTTCTAGTTTGGGATTTAAATGTTTAATATTAAAGAGCCCATTCCTGTACCTAAATCCTATTCTTTCATTTTTTTTAAGAGAGAGAAAGAATCAGTTTTATTTGGTTTTTCATGTGACTTTCATTGCTCTGATACTTTGTTGTGTATGTGGTGCTGGGGTTTGAATCAAACCTGCATCTTCACGCATGGGAGGCAAGTGCCATAACTGCTGAGCCACTGCTCCAGCCCCACTTCCATACATCTCATTTGAAGAGTGAACATATTCTATTTTTTTTTTGGTTAAATAAATTCATACTGTCATAAAAAATAAAAGCATCATCTCCACAGTCAATTAAAATAGATGGTCACTGCTTATACCTTATTGTCCTTTTTTCCATTTCTTCTTGGGCTATGTGCTGATGGAGAGAGAGAGAGAGAGAGAGAGAGAGAGAATATATGTGGGTGTGGTGCACCTTGGGGCATGTTGCTGGTTGGGTTGGCCTAAGACTAAAACTGGTTAAAATAGCTCTCAGCCTCCCTTTTCTCTAACATAAGGTAGTATGTAGTAGAAAGTAGTCAGTTGAAGCTGAAAGACCTGTGGCTGCTGCAGAATTCTATGGGAGGAGTTCCAGAAACTGGGGCTTAGGTTAATCAGGCCTTAGGGGCTTTGCTGGATGGTTTCTTCTGGAGAAATTAGATTAATACACCCCTAGGACCCAGAAGTTGCTGATCTCTTTCAGGAGCCTGGATCTCACAAGCCTCTCAAGAATTTTACTTATGGGACAGGTGATCCAGTCCTCCACACACTCTGGTGTCCATGAGCACAGCCTTCCCAGGCTTAGTCTTTGAGAGTATCTGCATTACCTATTCACAGTCTCAACCCACTTAAGCTGGTCACATGAGTTGCCTGACTCAAAGAGAAAGTGAGTTGGGCTTCCCTTCATTTTTCTGACTTGAATCCCCCTGAGTACAATCTTCTCTTTGCCCATTTCACTCACATTCTGCTAGGTACCTGCAAAGTTTCACAGTAGGTGCTTTCCAATACAGTATAGCAATGTTAGCTATGATCTCCTGGCTCTCACAGAAAAAGATGCAGCATGGGCCCCTCAAGATGGTTGCCACCTTGCTCTCCAAAGCCAGTTGAGAAAGAGAGTGCTTTTCAAGCACTAGCTCAGTATACAGCCTCTGGATCAGCCCTGCTCTGGCTGTATTTCTGATCTTAGATTTTTCTATATCAAATCTGTCTGTTGTGTTTCTCTCTGTGATCCCTCCCCTTTGTGGTGAACTAGTGCTACTGCTGCTGCCGCTGCTACCAATAGCTTGGCTCCAACGTACTCTTTCTTCTTTGTTCAATGTATCTAAATTTCTGAGACTGTCTAAGATGCTCTGACTGTCCAATATTGAATTTTAGTGAAATTCTTTTTTTCTCCTATGTCACTGCTTTAATCCTCAGTACTACTGCTGCTTGAATCCCAAGTTACAGAACAATGAGGAATGCCCCCTTCCTGTAGTCTACCCTCTTGAATCTCTCTTCCAGCTTCTTGACTTGAGTATATATTTGGCTTCTGGAGTTGTAGGACCTAAGCTAGGAGAATGAGCTGGTGTTGGGTGTGGGTAGAGTTAGGTTTTAGTGTGTAGACATGTCATTCTCTTTATTTTCAACATAGGACTGTCTTCCTTTATCCAAAGTTTCACTTTCCATGGCTTAAGTTATCTGTGGTCAATTCAAGAATTCTACTTAAGGGGCAGGTAAGGTGGTCCTCCATACACTCTCCTGCCTGTGAGCACAGCATTCCCAGGCTGTGTCTTTGAGTCTAAATATATTAAACAGAAATTCCAGAAACAGAAAAACTTATAAGTTTTCAATTGTGCACCATTCCGAGAAGCACGATAAAATCTCACACCATCCAGGTCTGGTCCACTTGGAATGTGAATCATCCCTTTGTTCCGTGTATACACACTGTAGAAGCTAGCGGTCCATCAGTCACTTAGTATCTGTCATGGTTATCAGATTGACACTCACTGCCTTACAGTGCTTGTATTCAAGTAACCCTTATTTTACTTAATAATAGTCCCCCAAAGCAAGTGTAGTGATGCTGACAATTCAGTGTGTGAAGAAAAAGGTATAATGTGCTTCCATTAAACAAAAGGTAGAAGTTCTTGACTTAAGAAAGAAAAAATATAGTTTATTTAGGGTTTAGTACCATCTTTGGTTTCAGGCATCTGTGGGGGAACACACCCTCACAGTTAAGGGAGGACTACTGAATTCCTCAATACCATCTTTTTCTGTGGTTCGCATCCCTTAGTTTAGAGTCCCAGGGTCTCTCTGATTCAGAATTTTCCATTCCATCTCCTGAAGGAGGATGTGGAATGTCTGTGTTCTTATACTGAAACATAAGAAAGCTATTTCTCTTTTTATTAATGCTTAGTGTATCACTCTGCTGCTTCAGTTCCTAATTTGAATATATTTTCCATATACATCATCAATTTTAATCCATTTTTCTTATTTTAGTTTTCTTAAAATTGGAATTGATTGCTAAGGTCATTTATAAATTGGAAGTTCTGTGAGATTTGAGGAAGCCAATGAAAAGGATAGGCCCTGGAGTGAGAGTCCCAGGTTCTGTCAGGGTTCTCTGATTGCAAGCATCAGAAATTCCCTAAGCAGAAAAAACTCCAGGAAAGAAAATGAGTAACAGAATCTATGTTAAAATTGAAAAAGTAGTTTCAGGAAATGTGCAGAAAACCAAGAGAGGCTGGGCAATGGGGAAGTGAGTCAAGGTCATAAGCCCAGGGTCAACCTGCTGAGGAAGCTGCCAGTGGACACCTGCCAGCAGCGTATTCTGGGTGTTGCTGCCATTACCGCTGTGAATATTGTCTGAATCCTCCCTCCATCCTCTCCATCTTCATGATCAGTTGTGCCTGTGCCCTAAAGTCTCAGGGGATGGGTAGAGGAAATTATGTCCTCCTTTGCTCAGTCAGTGTTCACTAAAGAAACAGAACCAACAGAATGCTTTATTTTACTTATTTAATTTATTTTATGGATCTGGCTCATGTGATTGTAGGGGTTGGTAAATCTTATATCCATAGGACAGGCCAGCGGACTGTAATTCAGGTTAGAACTCGTGTTATAGTTTTGTGTCTGAATTCTACCCACAACTAGGTGGGCTGAAAACCATGTCAAGGTTTCTGTATTGAAGTCCAGGGGCCAAATTCCTTCTTTGGCAAAGCTCAATATTTGTTCTTAAGACTTCTAACTGATGAGGCTCATGCACAATAAGGACAGTAATCTGCTTTACTCAACATCAACGGATTAAAATGTTAATTAATTGCATCTAAAAATATCTTCACAGTGACATCTGGACTAGTTTTTGACCAAAACCCAGGTACGATATAGACTAATTGAGTTGACATATACAATTAACCACCATTTCATTCAATATTCATAACGGGGATCTCCTTCCAGCACTTCCTAAGTTGAAGATGCTGGTTAGGAAGAAAAAAAAAATCACAGCTTTCCATTACAACCACTTAACCATGTCACCTAGGGTAAAGCACCTGTCTGTGCTTCAGATTTGAATTCTGTAAAATGGGAATAACAGTAGTGGCTATATGTATAGTTGTTGTGCAGCTTCAAAGGTAAAAGAAAAATATGTAATGTTCTTTGAGAAGTGCCTAGGGTAAGGTAGGTACTTCGTAAAGTAAGGAGCCATAATTTCTTACCTAAGTGCTGTGATTTGTCAGAGCTCATGTAACTTCCCAAGGTGTCGGATGTGAGGATGAAATACGAGGCTCCAGTGGGGTGAGATGCGGTCTGCAACCCTGATGGAAGGCTTCTGTTCCCATTCACAATGATACTGACTGCTGCCATGGGTGGAGCTCTCTACCTCATAGGCATCATGTTGGGTTCTTTACATATATTCGTTCATCATGATTTGATTCAGACAATTATCCAGGGAGGCTTGCACTGTCTCATTTTATATAAGAGGGTATTGAGACTTAGAGAATCATGTGTTGTGCCCAGAATCACACCACTGGCTCAATGCAGAGCTTGAGTAAGAATTTAGATTTTTTTTCTTATTTGAAATCCTGCCCTTTCCTTTGTGCTATATCTCCACCTTAGGCCAGATGAAAGGTCCACAGGGGCAGGTGCTCAGTTCTCTTCCCTGCTGCAGTGCCTGGAGTGTCACCTTGGCTTCATTGATCTGGAAAATGAGAATCCACAGGTCCTCCTGAAACATTAGGCTCAGGGTGCTAAGATGCTATGAGATGTTTGTCCATTTTATTAAACTTTTTTTGAGGGAGCTCTGACTCAGCTTCCTCCTCCTCCTCCTCCTCCTCCTCCCCTCCTCTTCCTCCTCCCCTCCTCTTCCTCCTCCTCCTCTTCTTCCTCCTCCTCCTCCTCCTTCTTTTTCAAAAAAGAGGGACAGTGAGAAAGAGAGAGAGAGAAAGAGAGAATCAATTTTATTTGGGTTTTCATGTGGCCTCTGTTGCTCTGACACTTTGTTGTGTACATAGTGCTGTGTATGAACCTGTGTACTTGTGCATGCCAGGCAAGCACTGTAACTACTGAGCAACTTTTCCAGCCCCTCAGCTTCCTTCTTAAAAAACAAAAACAAAAAATAAAGATTAATTTGAGTTTCTTGAGTTTCTTGGGTTCATTCTTCAGTTTACAAAAAGTAAAAAAAAAAAAATACAAAAGCTTCTTTTATATAATTAAAACTGCTCAGGATTCGCAAAAATCAAAAATTTCTGTCACATAAATTGAATTTAATTATTTTAAACTACTTGAAATAATTTGGCACCATGGGAAAAGGCCTGTATTTAGAAAATAAATTGTTCATTTTCTAAAATATTGCTTAAAATTTTTTGAATGTTTGATAGGCTGACCACTTCATGACAGCCATTATAGAAAAGCAAAGACTAAAACTCATTTGCAGGCCTTTCACATGGGGAAAACATCATGCACATTGGAACAACATCAAAAGTAGGAAGTAAGTTCATTTTTCCCTGGCAATTTGAGGCTTAAGCATTTTATTCTAGATATTAGGTCTGCAATCAGTTGAAACAAAGAACAAATTATTTCTCTGACATATTCAGACCTTGACAAAGTATTTCTTTGACATATTCAGACCTGTGCATCTCCAAATGTAATATTCATACAAATCATCCAGGATGCATTTAAAATGCAGATTCCAATTTAATAGTTTCAGGGTCAGAGTTGGGATTTCATATTTTTAACCACCTCCCAGGTGGTGCTGATGTTATTGTCCGTGGACCATGCTTTTAATAGCAGGGATCCACTAACCAATTTCTGGACCTGTCTTAGCTGAGAAGCCAGGTTCCACACAGTAATCAGAGTACTTGGTAATTTATTGAGTTAGACCTTTATAACTGCCTGGTGTTCTACCCTGGAAGCTAATGGTTAGAGATGGCTTTTAAGTTAACTAGACACCATTCCGTCTAGATGGCTGGGCATGAGGGAGGGGAAGGATATTGATGCCTCTGTGTGTCTGGGGGACCTGTTCCTAGAACTTGAGATGAAATGTCGCACTGCATTGCTGTAATGATGCTATGTGAAAGCGGACCCAAGTGCCACCTTTTCAGATGAGGCAGTGAAGCCTCAGAAACTGCAACTTGTCATTACTGATGAGTGACAGAAGCCAGTTCTGAGCAATTGGTCTGGTCACATCTGGACAGCTAGTCTGTTTGCTGGTGTCTTTTCTTTTGACATTATTGGCTATTCTTTCCTTTTAAGTTTTTTTTTTTAAAGAGGAAGCAAATCCAATTAAAAAAATCTACACAAAATTGATCATTAAACTTCACTCTTACATCCTGTTTTCCATTTTATTCTGTATATCAAAATTGTTCTCTACCTTGCAAAGGCCTTGATGCTTTGTGCTGAGCTGACTGACAAAGCCTTATGATTTAAAAACTGATTTAAAAACCATCCCATTTCTCTCTCCACAAAACCCCAACCTTTGATCTTCTTTCAGGAGCAATTTTCAATCAGTCCTTTTTTAAAATCTTGTAAATGTTTGGTATTCAGTCCTGCCTGGGCCACTCACTGTCCCCAAAAAGAGAGGTTGGGACCTTCAATTCTCCATTGTCACGACTGTCATATTGGAAGTCTTACTGTAGGATTTGGCTTTCTACCGTGAAGATAATATTAAATATAACGAATCTTGTGCTTTTTGCACATTTTAAGTGGGGTTTTGGCGATTACCTAGCTCACATGACCTGTGTGAGTGACACCAGACTAATTTAGTACTATATGAAAATATCATTTTATGATTTTACCTTGTGATTAAAACTTGTAAAAATCTGGTGATGTATAACACAGAGAGAATGAAAAAACTATGGCTAATTTGGTTGAGTAAGGGGTGGAAATTTTGGAACGCCATCTGCTTATACCTTCTCTTTGATGACTGTTGACTGCATATACATTTTTACCCCAGGATTATTTATTTTAACTAAAATCTCTGACCATTGAAAGAATAGTTAGTATCCATGGATACTAATAAGAGTATGTATGTATTTGTGAATATTTGAATTTCCTTGAAAAGTATTTTATTCAGGGACTGAGATTATGCTAGTTCTATCAAGTTTGAGGGTGATGAGTTAATAGGTATTTTGAAGAGAAGGATAGAGATACATGACTTTTCAATTTGGTTATTCTTCCTTGCCAAGACCTCTGTTCGGTACAAGGCCTTTAGCTGTAGCATAGACAATCCAGCAGACATATGTCAAATGACTGTGTGACTCTCAAGACTTAACATCACAGTTGCCTGCAGAGCTACTCCAGCTTAGACTTATTGAGGAATGTGGTTTGCATGACTCTCTGAGAAAGGTCCAGAGTTGATTCTGAAGCATGGTCAGGACTCTGAACTGTTGAACAAAGCCATTGAAAATTGGCCATTTTATTCTGTCTGGTCATTTTTTTTGTAATGGACTCAGGTATTCAACAAATTCTTTCCTTTTCCTTTCTTCTTTTTTACTCAGGGGTGCTTTACCAAGAGCTATACCCCCAGCCCTTTTCATGACTCATGACTATTTTTTCAGAGACAGGGTCTCACTAGTTTTCCCAGGCTATCCTAGAACTTGCAATCCTTCTGCCTCAGCCTCCTGAGTAGATGGGATTATAGGTATGTGCCATCATTCTTGGATAACAAATTTTAAATGATTATTTTCAGACAGATAGATTCTATATCAGAATTGACAGTGATAAGTCTACATGGTCCAGTTTCCCTGTTCTGATTAGATATGGGATGGAATGTTCTTTATATTAATAATATTAAAAACAATAACTGTGATTTATTGAGCAATGGCTCTATGTAGACATCACTGGTATCATCATTTATGCCCATATTTACTAATCACTAAAATGTTTAAGTGTATAATTTCATCCAGTTCTCACAAAATTCTATGTATACTCCTTTTTTTTACAGATGAGAAAACTGAGCCATAGAAAGGTCAAGACTACTAAAGTAACAAAGGCTTTACAGGTATTATGTGTACAGCTCTGATCTATATCTTTATATATAACATCTCTAGCATTTATAGCAACCTTGCAAGGTAGGCATTAAATATACACCTTAACCTTACAAATAAAAAATCTTAGCCTGGAAATAGTTAATACTATTGAATACTGGAAAGCAAACTGAAGTCACACCAAAATAATATTTATTCACTGTGGATGTAGAAGTATCTTTCTTTTTTCTCCTGTGAGGGCAGCAAGAACTCCATTCAAATAGAAGTTTTCCTAAACCAACATTATTCTAAAAGAAAAGAAAGATATAAAGAAAGAAAAAACTAGTATACATGGTGAGTTTAAAAGATTATATATAACAAAGTAATTGAAATGCCTGGAAATGGGTTTGGGGATTATGGAGAAGACTAGTGTGGGTATCAGCTCATATCCCCTGCTTTAAATTTTATATCTAGCTTTATTTTAAATGTATAAGAATGTTAAGCCATATAATTCCCTGGATTATTTACATTCTAGACAGAGTGACTATTGAAGGATAGTGTAATTACAAAGTACAATTTCCGAGCTGAATGAAATTGCTTGTTGTGTAAGAGGTCTGTTGGGGACAGATCTCTGAAAATGCCAAGAACAAATACTTGTAAGTCATGGTTAGGGGTAAATGATATACACCACTCCTGGGTCTGCATATGAAATGAAAGGTAATCTTTGACTTGGATGGCCATTTGCTTCTGTTGTTTGTCAAACTCAGAGAAAACATTGGACTTTTTTTTTCTTTTCTATTTCTCAGCCTAGTGTTAAGACATTGGCTTCTTTTACATCACCTTTGTGAGCTACATTAGGAGCGACCCTTTGGGTGAAGGAATAAAACACAGCTAACTGTGAGATTGGATTGGCTGTCTGAGCAGAGAGCAGTATCTCCCTCGATTTGTGTCAGCAGCTCTAATGTACTTTCTTCCTCTTCTGTGCCTGTTCCAACATCCATTTTCCATCTTTCTGTCAACTTTACAGGATGATCCAGTACATGGCAGGCAGGTATCTAAGGTGTATAAGACAATGTCAGGTATTAATGGCAAACTATCAGCATAGAATATGGAATTAAAAGAAAAAGATAGCAATTGAACAGTGTTCCCAAGTCTTCACTAATATTTTTTTCCTGTGTAAAGTGAATTAAATTATTTACAATCAGTGCTTAACTGGTCCTTTAACATGTGACCATCATTTCCTAGAAGGTATGTCTAATTTTA
Source organism: Aplodontia rufa (assembly GCA_004027875.1). Taxonomy (NCBI): domain Eukaryota; kingdom Metazoa; phylum Chordata; class Mammalia; order Rodentia; family Aplodontiidae; genus Aplodontia; species Aplodontia rufa. The sequence goes on along the minus strand of PVKS010002873.1, from coordinate 65,803 downwards.
TGCTGAAATGAAAAGAACTTAACTTTTCTAAATTCATTTTCATTTTGACATCAATCCATAATTATATTTCTTTTTGCTTCTTCTATCATTTCATTCCACTGGAGGAAAGGTGGGAGTTTGGAAGGTTCATAACCTAAGTTCATAAATGATTTTCTCTGGTTATCTGTTGACTCATAACAAGCCATACCCTTTGGATTTATTGTATCTCATGAGTTTGTAAGTAAATAATTTGAGTAGAACTCAGGTGGATGAATTTTCTTGCTCTGTGCAATGTCAACTGGAGTGATGGACTTGATGTACAGAGTGAGGGTGGCTTCACTCACATGCCGGACAACTTGGTGAGACGGCTCAGCTGGGATCTTCTCTTCCATGCAGCCTCAGGGGCTCCCATGTGGGTTTAATAAGTAGGTAGTTGGATTTATATGGCAGTTCAGGCATCCATAAGATCAAGGAAGACACTTTTAATAGAATCTGGCATGGTCTCCTTTCTGCTGTACCACATTGGTTAAAGCTATCATGGATCATCCTGATTTGATTCAAGTGGAGGGGAAATAAACTCCATCTGCCTGTAGGAGTAGTGTGAGAATGAAGCTGATCTTAATCAGTTATATCATCTATTAACAATGAAACACACTCTGTGTATCTGCAAAATATTCAGGAATATCATGGGCAGGTTGGGAGTCAGATAAGATGACCACTCCAGGATTTTTCTTCCTCTCTGCTTAATGAAATTATCGTTTGAAAGGATATTAGAGATAATTTTGTCCTAATTATCAATTTTGCTGATGAAGAAATTGAGGGATGAAACTTAATAGACTTGTTGAACAAATGGGATAAAAGACATGGACTTGAACTCAGGTCTGATTCCCATAGTATTTGTCTATGAACTTGCATTCCAATATTTTTGTTCTGCAGATTTATTGCAATAGTTAAGCTGTACTTTTCTTTTTGTTCTCAACTAATAGAGGACATAATTTTGGTTTACCTTATGGAATATATCTTGATTATAACAGAGACTAGGGTATAGGACTAATATTCTGTATATATTGATTACCGTAGAAACCAAAGTCTTAAGAGATAGGAAGGGAAACCTTGACTTGGAACCCCAAGAACAAATTCCTAACTATGACTATGTAGGAAGTCCTCAAATTAAAAAAAAAGTGGTGAAATGCATTTAACATGAAATTTACCATCTTAAGCATTTTAAAATACACTTTTCAGAAGTGTCAAGTACATTCACATTAGTGTACAATCTCTAGAATTCATTTCATTTAATTGTACTCTGTACTCATTGAAACTCTGTACTCATTAAACAACTCCCAGCTCCTCTCCCCAGACTCTAGCAACCGTCATTTCACTTTCTGTCTCTATTAATTTGAATATTCTAGGAACCTCATACAAATGGGATCATACACTATTTGTGTTTTTGTGGCTGGTTTATTTTACTTAGCATAATATTTTTAGGGATTATTTATGTAAAATTTGCCAGAATGTACTTCATTTTTCTGAACTTTTTATTCATTTAACACAGTCTTACACATTGGAGGGAATCATTGTTACACATTAATGAACACATGGATATTGACAAAGCAAGCCAAGGCTGATGCCAGTTCACCATCTCCCCTCTTTTAGATGTCCCTGATTTCATGGTTCCCCTACTTTAATGCCATGTTAGTTGGGCCTCTTATGGAAGTCAAAAGTTCCCCACTGGATTGATAACCCCACTACTCCCTTCCTCAGCTGCCTTGATATCCCCTAATTCCTCTCTCCCCTCACTTCTCCCACCCTTCATCCCTCAGAGTCATAGGCATGGTTCCCCCTGCCTGTGGAAAAACTCACCCATGTTGAGGTTATTATTAGCTTTGCCAACTTTCAATCTGATTCTGATTGCATTCTAGCTTCCACATATAAGAGAAAAAATTTAACCCCTGAGTCTCTGAGTCTGGGATATTTCACTCAGCATAATTTTTTTCATCTCCATCCATTTGTCTGCAAATGCCATGATATTGCCCTCTCTAACTGCAGAGTAAAATTCCACTGTATCTATGTACCACAGTTTTTAAATCCACTTGTCCAGTGAGAGGCATCTGGGTTGGCTCCATAGTTTAGCTATTGTAAATTGAGCTGCTATAAACATTGATGTAGCTGTATCTCTGTAGTATGCCTATTCTAGCTCTTTTGGGAACATACCCAGGAATGGGATAGCTGGGTCATAAGGTGGTTCTAGCCCTAGTTTTTTGAGGAGTCTCCACACTGCTTTCCAGAGCAGCTGTGCAAGCTTGCAGTCCTATCAACAGTGTGATAGTGTTCCTTCTTCCTACAACCCCTCCAGAATCTGTTACTATTAGTCATTTTTGCAACTCTGACAGTGAGGTGGAATCTCAATGAAGTTTTGATTTGCATTTCTCTGATTGCTAGTTATATAGAACATTTTCTCATATATTTATGGACTCTTTGGACTTCCTCTGCTGAGAAGTTTCAATTTAGATACCTAGCCCATTTATTGATTGGATTACTTGTGGTTTTGGTGCTCAGTTTTTTGAGTTCTTTGTGTATTCTGGATATTAGCCCTCTGTCTGAGGTGTAGCAGGCTAAGATTTTCTCCCATTTTGCAGGTTCTCTCTTGACACCCTTGACTAAGTCTTTAGCTGTGCAGAAGCTTTTTAGTTTCATGGTATCCCACTCATTTATTTTTGGCTTTCATTCTTTTTTTTTATTTTATTATTGAACAACCTTACAAGATTTTAACAAAATAATATAAAATGTGTATATAATGTGTAAATTGGCTTTCATTCTTGTGCTATGGGAGTCTTGTTAAGGAAGGTGGAGCTGACACTTATGTCATGGAGTGTTGAGCCTATTTTTTTCTTCAAGCAATTGCATAGTTGCTGGTTTAATTTCCAGATCTTTGAACCATTTCAATTTGTTTCTTGTGCAGGGTGAGAGGTAAGGATCTAATTTCAGTTGTCTGCATATGACTGTCTAGTTTGTCCAACACAATTTGTTGAATGGGCTGTCCTTCCACACTATGCTTTTGCCCCTTTTGTCAAATATTAGATGATTAAAGATGTGAGGGTTTGTCTCTGTATCTTCTATTCTGTTCCATTGGCCTTCATTTCTGCTTTGATACCATTACCACACTGTTTTTGTTACTATAGCCCTATAATATAATTTCAGGTCAGGAATTGTGGCACCTCCTGCTTCCTCTTACTTGCTTAGTAAAGTAATGTTTTGGCTATTCTGGGCCTTCTGTTATTCAATATGAATTTGAGAATTGCTTTTTACATATCTGTGAAGAATGTCATTGGTATCTTAATAGGGGTTGCATTGACTCTATATGGGGTTTTTGGTAGAATGGCCATTTTTAATATGTTAATTCTGCCTAACCAAGAACATGGAATGTTTTTCAATCTATTCAGGTCTTCTGCAATTTCTTTTTTAATTTCAATAGTTTTTGTTATAGAGGTCCTTTATATCCTTTATTAGATTGATGCTCAAGTATTTTATTCTTTTTGAGGATATTGTGAATAGGACAGAGTTCCTGATTTCTTCTTTATTGGAATTGTTACTGGAGTATAGGAAAGCTAATGATTTATGAGTGTTGATCTTATAACCAGACACTTTGCTAAAATCATTTATAAGCTCTAGAAGTCTTCTGGTTGAGGTTATTGGGTCTTCTAGGTACAGTATCATGTCATCAGCAAATAGAGATAGCTTGACTTCCTCTTTTCCTATTCAAATTCCTTTTATTTCCTTCTCTTGTCTGAGAGCTCTGTCAAGGGTTTCAAGGACTCTCTTGAATAAGAGTGGTGAAAGTGGACATCCTCGTCTTGTTCCTGAATTCGGTGGGAATGCTTTCAGTCTTTCTCCATTAAGTATAATATTGACTATGGGTTTGTCATAAATGACTCTTACAAAATTAAACTATCTTCCTTTGATCCCTATCTTCTCCAGAGTTTTGAGCATAAAAGGGTGCTGATATTTATCAAAGATCTTTTCTGCATGAATTGAGATGATTATATGATTCTTATTTTTAATTTTAAGTGGTGGATTGCATTTATTGATTTGCATGTGTTGAATCAGCCCTGCATTCCTGGAATGAAGCCCACTTGATCACGATGTATTATCTTTTTGATGTATTTTTGGATCTGGAGAGCTAGAATTTTATTAAGGATTTTTGCACCTACATTCCTCAGGGAAATTGGTCTGTAATTTTCTTTTCTTGATGTGTCTTTGTTGGGTTTTGATATCAGGGTTATAATTGCTTCATAAAAAGTATTTGGGAGGGTTCCAACCCTTTCAATTTCATAGAAAAGCTGGTAAAGGATTGGTGTTAATTCTTCTATCAAGGTCTGCTAGAACTCTGCTGAGAATCCATTAGATCCTGGGCTTTTCTTTTTTGGAAGGCCTTTGATTGCTCTTTCAATTTTGCTATCAGAGATTGGTAGGTTTAGAATTTCAATGTCCTCTCATGTTAATTTGGGCATGTCATATGTGGCAAGATAATTGTCCATTCCTTCCAGATTATCAAACTTGGAAGAGTGTATCTTTTCAAAATCAGTTCTGATAATCTTATGGATTTTTGTTGAGTCAGTGGTGGTATCTCTATTTTTGTTTTTGATTTTGTTGATTTGCTCCACTTCATTCTTCCTTTTGGTGAGGTTGGCAAGGGGTCTGTCAATCTTTTTATTTTTTCAAATAACCAACTTTATGTTTTTTGATATTTCATATTTTTTTTTCTGAATTTCATTGATTTCAGCTCTAATCTTAGTTATTTCCTGTCTTCTGTTTGGTTTGGGTTTGAATTGTTCCTCTTTTTGTAGAGATGTGTTTTGGAGCATAAAAGTCTATTTACTTGGGCTGTTTCCTGATTTTTGATGAAGGCACTCGGTGCTATAAGTTTACCTCTTAAGAATGCTTTCATGCTATCCCAGAGATTTCAATACATTATTTCATCATTCTCTTTCATTTCCAGAAATTCTTGATTTCTGTTCTCATTACGTCTTTTATCCATTCTTTTTTTTTAAAGGGTATTATTCAATTTCCAAATATTTGAGTGTTATCTGCTGTTTTTCTTGCTGTTTATTGCTAGGATCATACCATTGTTGTTTGACAGATTATATGCGACTATATCACCTTTTTTGTATTTGTAATACAAATTAGATTTGTGGATTAGGAGTCTATTTTGAGAAAGATCCATGAGCTACTAAGAAGTTAAGTAAGCTCAACTGGTTTGGGATGGAATATTCTGTAAATGTCTGTTAAGTCCAGTTGATTTATAGAGTTGCTTAGGTTAGAGATATCTTTGTTGAGTTTTTGCTTCGATGATCTGTCTATTGTTGGTAATGGTGTATTAAATCCCCCAGCATATTGTGTTGAGATTGATGAGAGGCTTCATGTCCTTGAGTTCTTTTTCCATATATTTGGGAGGGTTGTAATTGGGGGTATAAATGTTATCTATTGTTTTGTCTTCTTGATGAATTTTTCCTGTTACTATGATATGGTGACCTTTGTTGTCCTTTCTGACTAATTTGTGGTCAAAATTAACTGTGTCAGGTATAAAGATCGCAATGCTGGCTTGCTTTCTTGGGCCATAAGCCTGATAGACTTTTTGCCTTCCTTTCACCTTCAATCTGTGTCTATTTTTGAATATGAGGTGTGTCTTCTGTAGGCAGCATATTGTTGGCTTTTGTTTTTTGATCCAGTAAAAGCCAATCTATGTCTTTTGATTGAGGCATTGAGTCCATTCACGTTCAGAGATAGAATAGATATGGGATTCTGTGTCCCTGGCATTGTGATTATTGCTGTGTTTTGCACCATCATTGATATCTTTTAGTGTGTTATGTGATTATTGACTTTCTTTTGTTTATGAGCTTTGGAAGTTGTTTGCTTGTTCTTCTGAATGAAATATGTCCTTGAGAATTTTCTGTACAGCAGGCTTTGTGTTCATGTACCCTACTAGCTTGAATTTATCATGATAGTAATTAATTTCTCCATCAGATTTAAAGCTGAGTTTTGCAGGGTATAGTATCTTTGGCAGAAAATTGTTTTCTTTCAAAATTTGAAAATTATCGTTCCGTGCTCTCCTGGCCTTTATTGTCTGATCTGCGAAATCCACAGTAATCCTTATTGGTCTGCCTCTGAATGTGATTTGGTGTTTTTCTCTTACTGCTTTTAAAATTCTTTCCTTGATTTCTCTGTTATTCATTTTGTATATGATGTGTCTTGGTGAGTTTCTTATTTGGTTAGGTCTATTTGGTGTCCTATAGATGTCTTGAATTTGGTTTTCTGGATTAGTTCCGAAATGGGGGAAATTCTTCTTGGCAATCTCACTTAGAAGATTTCTATGCCCCTTGTTTGTTGTTTAATGTTTTCCTCAATACCAATTATCTCATGTTATTTCTTCTCATCTTGTCAACTACTACTTGGAAGTTCTGATCATGCGCAATGAGCTTCTTTTCTTGTCTATCCTCCTTGCACTCAACATTGCTTAACCTGTCTTCATTGTCTTATGTTTGTTCTTTGAGAGAGGTTCTATTTTCTACTGATTTTACTCTGGTATTAGTAACTTCCAATGAGCTTTTGATTTGGTTGATAGCATTTTTCAATTCTAAGAGCTCTGCTACATCTCTTTTCAGAATGTTTAGTTATTTATAGATGTGGTCTCTCATCTTCTGAAATTACTTATTATCTTTTTGTTTAAATCTTCTTTTAATTCTTTGATTGATTTACTAATCATATTGTTGATACATTTTTCTAGGTTTTCATCTAGGACCCCAACCGTGGACTCCTTGTATCGAGTGCTGTAGGATTGAGGTGGAGGATTACTTCCCTTTTTCCTCATTTTTAGTTACAAGGATATTGCCTTGAGGTACATCGCTGAATAATTCTCATGGGGACTTTGTTGATGTGATTGGAATTTTTTATCTCTTTGTTTAGTTGGGCTGGGGTACAATTTGGGTGGTATAGTTCAATGGCTAGCTACCCAATCTGTGAATTATTGTGGACCTTTACGTTTTCTAATACTTTAGGAGATAGGGGGTAGGAGTCAATAAGTACAGCCAATGCATACAACAGACAGTGCCAACTTTAGCTGTTACAGTGTTGATTATCACCTGTAAAAGCAATTGGATTAATAGTTTTCTTCCATGAGAGTTCTCAGACTATACTTGGTTAGCAAGCAAACACCCATTTTCAAGTATGGTGTTCATTTCAGTTTTCCAGGACCTATGTAGGTGAGGGAAAAAAAAAAAGCCTAGAGAGCAAAGGGAATGAGGTAGGAAGGTAGTGTGGAACTTGTGTATTAGGAGATAGAGCTACAAGGTAGTGTAGATGATATAGGGTATTATGCTAAAAATAAGGTAAAGATAGAAATAGGATGAGAGTGGGATAATGACTTAAAGGGAGGATGAGAGAGATAAGAATATAGTTTAGGAATTGACAGAGCAAAGGGAAGAAAGGGGTAGTAGAGACTGGGGGACTTTTCAGCCCAAGAGACTGAGCACTAGTTTGCAATATTGCAGACAGCCACAGATTGGACCCCAGCAATATGGGCAAAGCACAGACAGATAAAACCACACATAGCAACAGTAAACAAACAAACAAAAATATATGCACCTAGGAACACCAAGTCCAAGAAAACAAAAAACAAAAAAATAAACAAAACAACAACAACAACAACAAAACAGGCCTTGTGAAGGTTATGAATTATTACTGCCAAGGTCAAAATATGCCATGGGGGTATGTGTTCATATCTGACTTCTAAGTGGAGTCACTTCCTAGTTGAGTTTGTTGGAGGAATTGAATTTTGGTGATCTCAGCTGAGAGTGAGATTCCCAGGAGGCCTCTCAGTAATTTTCTCCTATAGAAGGGTTGCAAATGTTCACATTCCCTGTTTCCTGTGAGAACACTCTTTAGGGCCACTTGGGTTACACTCTTGGACGGTTTAGTGTCTGCCTGCCCAAACTCTTGTCCCACTTCAGCCAGGGAGCCAGGAGCCACTGGAAATCTTGTGGATCCTGGTGCACCTATAAGGGACTCTTACTGTTCCAAGGAGAGTTGTTGGCCTAAACTGAGCTCTCTTGGGACTGTTGTCATCCCACTCTTGAGTGTCTTGAAGTCCCCACTTGCCCCAAAAGATGATGCAAGGGGCAGTCACAGCCTCAGCAAAGGGGGGAGGCAGGCAGAAAGGCGACACTAGCCCAGCTAGACCCACGTCTGTGAAGGTCTCAAATGCAACCAGTAGGGGCTATGGAAGCCCAGTCCCTCTTAGAGCGCCCTGGACCTATGGGACCACTTCTGTGCACCGAATTCTGGTCTGAAAGTAGAGGGAAGCACTTGTCTCAGGCTGCCCCTTTTTTTCATGGCTTGCTGAGGCTGAAGCTAGTAGCTGCCCAGTTTGAGCGGTCCAGGCAGTATCTGCAGGAATTGCAAGCCATCCTCCCCAGCCATATTAAGTCTTATTGAGCAGGATCCTGATTACGGACTCTGCCTGAAAATCAGCATGTGTTGGGGGTGGATGGGAAGCCTCTAAATGTGAGTCACTGGGGCAGTAGGGAGGGTCTGCCAGGTCTGCACAGCCCCCAGGACAAACAGTCAAAACACTGGGGACCTAGAGCTGTTCCAGTTGGAGCTCACTATTCCAATCTGGATCTGGGTTCACTGTTCTCAAAGCAATTTCCTGTTCTGCCCACTGGAGGGTTCAAAATGGTGATGGCTGTCCCGTTTCTCCCTGCAGCCAGATACAGGGGAATTTAAGATGCGTGCATTAATGCCATTCCTTGATTCCAGCCCCTGCCACCATGCAGCCTCCTGTCCAGCCACTGCAGAGGCTGCCTGCATCCTTCTGCTATCAGCGCTCATCACTCTAAGTGACTTTCTTTATTTGTGTGTTCTGCTTCCTCCAGTCAGGGTTATTCTCCTGTCTACCAGCTGGGTTGCTGAAGCTGGAGAATTTTTATTTGGGTTTCCTGTACACTCAGTTTGTCCACAGCTCTGCAGTCACTAAACTTCCTTACTTGGATACTAATGAGTTTAGGGAGAAATTTTGCTGTTCACCCACCTCACAGAAAGGCACTTCTTCCACTCCTGGCTCCCACATTCTCAGAGATTTTTCAATCAGCTCTGCTGCCCGTCACCATCTTCCCTCTCCAGTGTAATTCCCTTTCTAGGTTGAATAATATTCCTTTGTATGTGTATACCATATTTTGTTTATCCATTAATCTGTTGAAAATACTTGATTCACTTTCACTTATTGATTGCTGTATATAATATGTGTACAAATACCTCTTTGAGACCTTGCTTTTAATTCTTTTGGATATATACTCAGAAGAAGAATTGCTAGATCATATAATAATTCTCTTTCTAACTTTTTGAGCAATCATTATACTTGCTTTCCATAGTAGCTGGGCCATTTTCCATTTACATTCCCACAAACAGTTCACAAGAATTCCCAATTGCTTCTTTCATACCTTTGACAAAATTTTCACTTTTCTTTTCTATTTTTTTTAAAGAGAGAAGGACAGAGAGAGAGAGAGAGAGAGAGAGAGAATCAATTTTTATTGAGTTTTTCACATGGCTTTCATTGCTGTGAGATTTTGTTGTGTACGTGGGTGCTGGGGTTTGAACTGTGTACTCGCTCTCACTCAGGCAAGTGCTGTAACCGCTGAGCCACCGCTCCAGCCCCTCTTTTCTATTTTTGATATTAACCACTGTAGAATTGAGATGCTATTTCATTGTGCCTTTTAATGGTGTTTCCCTAATGAATAGTGATGTTGAGCTTCTTTTCATGTGCTTATTTGCCTTTTGTATATCTCTTTAGAGAAATGTCTATTCAAATTCAGTTGCCTATTCTTTAATTGGATGGTTTGCATTTTTGTTGTTGAATTGAAGGAATTCTTTACATATTATGGATATTAACCCCTTATCAGCTATAGGATTTGCAAATATTTTTCTTCCATTGTGTAGTTTTCCTTTTCACTCTGTTGATCCTGTCTTTTGATAGACAAAAGTTTTAAATTTTGATGGAGTCCCCTTTATCTGTTTTTACTTGTTTCTTATTTTGGTGTCATATCCAGGAAATGGTCACTTAACTCAATGTCAGAAAGTTTTACCTTTGTGTTTCCTTTAAGAATTTTATACGGAGCTTTGATCCATTTTGAGCCAATTTTTGTGTATGATGAGAGTGAGGCTTCTGCTTCATTTGCATCTATTGAAAACATTGTCCTTTGCTTATTGAAGGGTCTTAACACTCTTGTCAAAAATCATTTTCTATATCTGTGAAGCTTTATTTCTGGGCTATTATGTTTTCATTGATCTGTATGTTTGTCTTTATGTTGGTACTATACCATTTTAATTACTATATCTTTGTACTAAGTTTTGAAACCAGGAATATAAGACATTAAAGGTTGTTTTCCTTTTTCAACCTTGTTTTGGTAATTCAAGATCCTTTGAGATCCCATATGAATTTTAGGATAGGTTTTTTTTTTTCTGTGTTTGCCAAAAATCCTGTTGAGATATTGACAAGGATTGCATTAAATTTGTATATTGCTTTAGCTAGTATTGACATCTTAAATATGTTAACTTTTACAATCCATGAACACATGATATCTTTCCATTTGTTTGTGTCAAATTATTAACATAGACCATGAGCAAAGAAAATATATTTCAACTATTGGATATGGGTAAGAAACTTAAACCATCAATGAAATAATTTCGATTTTCTGCCTTACTGAAAATATTTGTAGAACTAAAATAAAGTAGATCTCCTGATTTTATTCAAAGGTTAAAGCAAAAAGATTGCAAATAAAATATTATTTTAAAGGTATTTTCTATTAGAGAATAACTTAAGCAATACTGAAACATCTATTTCTAGAAAGTATTATCTGTTCATTGTTCATTTTCCAGGCCTCAGAAACTACGCATTTGTAAGGGGTTTTCTGAAGACCCCAAACTCCCTGAGAGCAACAACAGTATCTCTTTTGCCTTATCACTTTTTCCCCCTTAATTATTATCTATTTGTTGGTTAATGGAACTGAAGGGCCAAACAAAATTAAATGCTAACTCTTTAATCATATCAACATTTTCATGCTTAGCCAAGGTTATTTAATTATTTTGTAGAATCTTGACAAACCTATATCCAGTTTTAGCAGAGGTTTAACCTTGTATTAAATTTTGTTTTAGGGAAAAATTTACCATCCTACAGTCTGGATGCAAAGGGGTATTTGCTCGTTGGGATATGTTCTAATTGCTTTTGTAAAATGATTGCTGTATGCTGCCTTTTGGTCCTGATGGGGGTAAATGCCAAAATTTAAATTATTATCTCAATAATGTAAGCACCACTGTAAGAAATAAAATAATGACTTTTGTCATATAATCTTTCTAGGGAGATAAATGTGCTCTTTTACATTATTAGTGGGCACAGTGGGCACTGGTATGTTAAAAGACAAGGAAAACAGGAGGTTTCAGATAAAGAATAAACCCTCTAACAAATGTCTTTGTACTTCAGCTGAAATTAATAAAAGGAAAAACAAACAAACTCAACTTCTTCCACTTGGCTATGCCCTAGATATTCTTTAGAGACTAATTTTTTTTTTAAACCAAAACTGTATTTCTCTTTTCACATGATGCAAGCAGGGAGACACACATGGAATTTTTAAATCCTTTGCAAAAAGATCAACGCTCTTCTCTTATACAAACTTAGGTGCAGAGTTGAGCAGGAATCTGACCCAGAGTTCAAGGTAATAAATACAGATACAGACTGAAGGCAGAGATGCCAAGCTTTTACCCACTGAGCATGTGCTGCCCAAGCCAAGAGTCATTTCTTTTAGCAGAAGCTGCTTCTAAGCCCTTGTTAGAATCTTTAGAAAAAACTATTTGGTATTGCCATGTTGTTTTATGTGTATTACAAATCCATTCACAAGTACATAGTATGAGTATTTTTACTTAGTTGTGTATTTTTTAAAGGATGAATCCTTATTTCCACATAATTAAGTCTAATGACTTCTAATTGCAATTCTCCTAAATATCAAAGAATTGCCTGCACCTTGAAGATTCTTGAACTTTTTGAAATTGCCCTTTTAAAAAGGATTATGGGGGAGGTTGTTGGAAGGTTTTTCTCCTCAATTTACAACTCAGGCATAGATTTAAGGAGAGTGTAATTACCAGATGCAATCCCTAAACAGAATTGAATTGCTTCCTGGGTGCCAAGCTTCTTGCAGACTGACCTTCAAGGGGAAAAAAAGACAACGCTGCAGCTCTGCATCCTTGTTAGATTTCAGCAAAATCTGAAACTTTAGTTTTTTCTTTCTGTGCACAAACAGGATAAGAAAAGCTGGTATTGCTTGTCTTTTGATAATTTTCATCTACTTGTCCAGGGGACCAGAAATCCCAGCTATCGTTGCTTTTCTGTAAAAACAGAACAGTGTTAAAGGAGCAATTCTGAAAGATCTGCAATAAGTCACTTGCTCTGAAATTGAACCAGTCCAGCCACCTACTTGTTCTTCTCTTGAAGAAAAAAAATCATTTATTGTCCAGGAGGCCATAGAGGGAGATTGACCATCGAAAACCCTAATTCAGGAAATAGATCTGATGCCCACGTTAGTTCATGCTCCAGAAATAGTTAAGTTTAATTCTTCTCCTTTGCCATGCAAAATAAGGCTTCTTCACCAACAGTATTTTTTTCTGGATCTTTAATAAGTGATGGGTATTATATTTTTCCCTTTTCCTGGGAAGGAAGCATTTTGTTATATTCAGTGCCCTATTTGGTGTTTGGATAATTAGCTAGTGCAGTCAGGAAAAATTCTACAAGATCTGTTGGTCAGTGGAATCTGCAGGCCAGCAGTGTTAACAGCCTACATACACATGCACATGTGTACCAGTGTGCACATACACACGTGTGCACACACAAACATCACGCATGCATACACACAAATTTTGTCTCCCTTCCTCCTTATCGTACCAAAGAGGCCAATACAATACAATGCCTATTAATATCCAGGCTTCTAATAGCTTTTCAGAGGCAGAAAATGAGGGCAGGTCGGGCATTTGTAGCAATAAGAATAGAGAATGCTAATTTATCTGTCCTTTCTTAATTGTAATCATCCTTCACATCTCCTTACCTGCTCATCCGCTCCACCACCACTGTGCTTCCATATTGTTCCACACATATTTAATAAAAGTAGTTGACCTTGCTCTTGGTAATAATTATTTTCACCCCCTTACATAAGCACACTCAGAAGTACACACTCTTAGGATGTTTTTCTTTGTCTTGAAGCGTGTGTGACAATTGTGTGGCTTCTGACAGGAAGCCGGCCACCTGTGAGGATTATTTTTAAGCAGATGGTGCAGGAGCAAATTAGTTCAAATGTAGAGATTGTAGTATAAACCTGGGAAATGTTCAGGGATGATTCACACGTTGGTCAGTTGTTTCTGGTTCGAAAGAAAAGATTTGAATTGCGACAAGTTAAAGACACAAAACGAACTAGCCATTTCATATTTTGTGAATGGAAGATGGCTCCTGAGATTAGAGAGGAGTTTTTCCTACAAAACACAAATGCTTCATCCTTTCTGGCTATTGCATTTCTTTTTTTGTTTGGCAACCAGCTATTGCGTATTGGCCTCTTAACAGAATGTTCTTCATGCCCTGGTTTCTGCCTGCCTTTCCCAATCTCTCCACGCAGTCTTTAGCAGGTCATGCTCCACTGGCATCGATCCACTCTCCAAAGGGTCTGCACTTGTGTTTGCTTTCTTCTGTGCCTTTGCAGAAGGAATTTACATTCTAGAAGGCCATTCCTGCCTTCCTCAAGTGGGAAATTCCTACTCACCCATCTGAATGCACCTCCTGTGTCACCTCTTCTGAGAGATTCCCCAAATGCACCTCTCACCCTATTCCACAGAGACAGAGTACTATCTGTTCCACATCACTATTCTTTGTTCTTTTTAATTTTACTTTATTTTTGGTACTAGAGATGGAACCCAAGGGCACTTTACCACTGAGTCATATCCCCTGCCCTTTTTATTTTTAATTTTGAGACAGGCTCTTTGCCAAGTTGCTGAGGATGTCATTCAGTTGGAGTCCTCTGCTTCAGCCTTTAGGATTTCAGGCATTGCCTCCAGGACCTTCCATCCATATTGCTATTTGCCTCATTCCCTGAGCTGTGAGTCGTCATTTCCTATGGTCTTTCGCTCCCAGCTGCTGGAATCCTGCCTGACTTATATTTAGAGTTTGCAAATATTGGTTGAAAAACATAGGTAGGTGTCTATGATGAAATATGTAAGCTTTTTGGGGTCAGGTCAATGTTTTATTCAATTCTCCTTTATATGGATCAGCAAAGTGACTTTCACATAAGCACCTAATTAATGTCACTGAACTTAGTTGTGTTGGATTGTGAAACACAGCACTAGGAGTCCAGAGAATAGGATTCTAGTCCCTTCTCTGCTAGGCAAGGTATGATGAATGATATAGCTTTTCTAATCAGTGGAGAATAAACACACATTTTGTATTTATTGTACAAATACATATTTTAGGTTTGGAATACTTTGTGAGGCAAGAGGCAATATAGTTTTTGAAGATGAACTGGTGCTCTGCAGACAAACTGAGTCCTTTATCTTTTAGCTATGTGATCCTGGGAACACTAGTTTACATCTCTGAGTTTCAGTTTCCCCATCTGTAAATGGGGATAATAGTGGTATCTATTCATGAAATTGTAAATATTTGGATAAGACATTTAGTACAGTAACTACAGTAAGTTGTAACAAGCAAGTGCTTTTCAAAATTTAACAATTCGTAGAAATACAGGGTGTTATTGTTACCCATAAATAAAATTATTGTCCTTTCTTTTTACAACAGTAAAAGGAGACCCACTCAGATATAGAAAGAAAGAAAAAAAGGACATTATGCTCTGTTTTCCCCTTGCTAGGGCTATCCTCCAGGCACCTACAGACCCTGTTGTCACAGGAAGAGTTCATAGAAGGTGGTACTAGGTTCCCTTTCTAAGGGTGAGGGTAAGATGTAAGGATAATGCACAGCCTCCACCTCTGTCAATGATCCTAGAATCCTCAGACCCTTCCCACTTAGAAGAGGGGTCTCTGAGTGACAGACAAGGAAGGCACACATATCTAAGCAATTTCCGGGGAGGGAATGGGGTAGACCAGTTTCCACTCACTGTGGTTTGCTCTCACTGGTCTCAGATATTTCTGAAGGTGGCTCTGACTTGTAACTTTTACAATTCTTTCCACTTTACCAAAGCTTGGCCATGGCTTTTTAAAAATTATTTTATTAATCCAAAGTAAAATCAACATTTTCAAATCCAAAGACTTAAGAATAACATAAGCCAAATACAATAAGTGACATGAAATTTGCCATCACTCTCCATAAGGCTCTTCTATTAGCCATCTGTCTCCTAAGTCCTAGGGTAGGAACACACCTTCACTCCTCTCTCACAAATATGAAGCACTGTGATCATGTTCCTTCTGATTCCTGGAGTTCACATTCTTGTTTCCCTTGGCTGTTTTGAATGACAACTTGCAGGTCATTTTAGGAAGCACACTTACCTCTACCTGTTATAGTTGTTATAATTTGGATATTAGGTGTCCCCAGAAAACTCATGTGTGAAATAATGCAAGAAGATTTAGAGGTGAAATGATGGGTTTTTGAAAGCCTTAACCTAATCAGTGAAGGTGGATAGGGTGTGGTGGGGAAGGTGGGTCATTTAGAGTAGTAGTCTTTGGGGCAGTGAGTAGAGTCTCACTCTGCTTTCCAACGCTATGCATTGAGCCACTTCCCTCGGCCACACTCTTCCACAATGATATGCAGCCTCACCTCCAGCCCCGAGGAATGGATTGGTCTTCTATGGACTGAGATCTCTGAAAATGGGAGCCACCAAATAAACTTTCGCTCCTAAAATTGTTCGTGTCAGGGTTTTTAGTGGCAGCAGGGGAAAAAGTTGACTAAAACAATGGGTTTACTGTAGTGTTCGGTGACAATTCTTCCAAACTTGAATCATTCTCAAAAGTTGCCAATGATGGAACATTAATCTCAATTTATATCTTTTAAAAAGTCTAGAAAAACCCAATTTAGTGAGTTTCACTGCCCTTTACTTTATATCTCTAGGTGAAATGTATATCTGCATGCTTAAAATGTCCGACCCTGTCCCTTTAGAAAGAGAGGACAAATTCTAGCTTGTTCCAGTGAAGATGCTGCGGGTGTTCACTGTACCCTCGCTGCCAGTTTGTAATCTTCCACTTTCAAAGATTCAGAACCGATCTCTGGGAAAATGAAAAGCTGTTAGGAGCTTTCAACAAGTACTCTGTTCCTCTTTAATTCCTGTAGGAGAAGAAAATTTTACTCTCAAGAAGCAGCAGCAATATTAAGAAGCAACCAAACCTGTCACATAATTGTCAGAAGGATAATCTCAGTTCAAACATTTCATTTTTTCTCATTTAGAAATTATTTTAGATAGTCCTTAGGTTTAAAAAAAAGTGTCTAAGGAATGTTTTCAAATACTCTTGCCATTTTAATACACCCAATGTAATAGAAACTGCTTAAAAACATGCTTTTCTCTGATATTCTGGGGACTTTTCCAAACAAGATACATTGGGAAAGCTGAAAACAATGTTGTTTGCCAATAAAAACTTGTTGCTTCCTAAAGAAAGTCTTCAGATATAAGGAGATATCTCTGATGCTGACATTATCAACAGGAAAAGACAGAACAATAGTGGTGTGAGATGTTGATGGCCAGCGTCAGCAAGGGGATTCTGCGCTCAGAGAGTGGGGGTTTGGGTCCAAATTCAGCCATTTCTTACTTATGTGAACTTGAGGAAGTTATTTAATTTTTCCTTGCTCAAAGGTGTTATAGCTCAGATGTTATGCGTCCTCCTAAAGCTCATGTGTAAGACAATATAAGAAGGCTTGAAAGTGAAATTATTGGGTTATAAGAAACTTAACCCAATCAGTGAATTAATCGCCTGATAGGAGTTGAGTGGGTGGTAACAGAAGGCAGGTAGGGTGGGGCTGGAAGAGGTGGGTCATTGGGAGCCTGCCTTTAAGGTGCGTATTTTGTACATGGCAAGTGGAGTCTTTCTCTCTTTGCTTCCTGATTGCAATGCCCCGAGCCACTTTCTTCCTTTGCGCTCTTCCACCACGATGTTCAGCCTCATCTCAAGCCCTGAGAAATGGGGCCTTCTGTCTATGAACTGAAACCTCTAAAATCGTGAGCCCACAAATAAACTTTTCCTCCTTAAAATGGTTCTTGTCAGGTCTTTTAGTCATAGCAGCGAAAAAGCTGACTACAACAGTAGGTGTGCAGTAAATGCGTCATAGAGGTGGGATGAGATTGAAGGCGGGGGATATGAAGAACGCTGATACCCAACTGCCATGGTATCTAGCATGCAGCGCAGTGCTCCACGCGCCTCAGGCATCGTGGATGTCATTGCTGCTTCTGTTGTTATTAGGAGAAGAAACAAAAAATCTGGTCCAAATGAAAAAAAAACCCATTAGCAGAACTAGTAAGGCACTCTTCCTTTCCAAGATAAGCCTAGCTCCCCTCAGGTTTATGGGTGCAGTGTCTTGTAATAGGGTAAAAACAATCCCTGCTTTGGATGAACTTGCCTTCTTAGAATACTGAGAACAAAACAAAAAAAGCCACCTTTTCTAAGTCTTTTGGAATTGGTTCACAGCACCTTGTGGGTATCTTCTTTAAAATTCCACTCTGAATTTTTTATGCCCTTTGAAGTTCATATAAAATCAATATGTAGAAATCAGCTTTATAAGTATTGAATTTCTACAAAATATTTCTGTTTGGAATTCAAGTCTTCTGAACCACTGATCCATGCTTTTTATTACTATTAGAATAAATGGATGTAGTGTTTTATTATACTTGTTGAATCGTGGGCAAAAGACCATGAAAAATTCAAATAATCCAGGAAGGATGCTTAAAGTCCCCTGGGAAGAAGAGGGATGGTTTGCTAAGAGTCTTTAAAGACCAACAGGTGCTAAGAAATTTGTTTTGACCCATTAAATGTATATTGACTTCATAGTTTTCAAGCTTTCCCGTTGTCTGTCTGTTCTGGTGTCTAAACGCTGCAAGCTGGAAATGATCAGGTTTTCACACATATGCTAAGTGGGCAAGAGGATTAAAATAAGAACAAACAAGACACTAGATAGTTCCTCTCTGGTTCTTTCATTGATGTTTGCTCAATGCAGTTTATGACTAGCCAGCATTCTTTCACTGATAAGAACAAATACCAGGAACAGAGCAGTGGAGTTTACCTCCCTTGTGGAGGGGTCATGGAGGCTCAGGAGGGACTCCTACCACAGCCTGCTGCAACTAGCCCTATGGAAGAGGTCAGGAAAGCATCTCTGACCTGAGCTTCAGCATGCGCCTGCAGCACGACCATGGCATCCTAATGAGGAACGTTGTGCTGCTGCTGGAGGGAAGCAGCTGCAAATGCAAAGCAGTAAATAAAGGCCAGGCTTCTGGGGTGAGCTACAAATCATGACAGGGCTCTGCAAGGGAGGAAGTGGGATGAAGTGGAAAGACATGAAGTCTAATATGGGTGTAAATGTTTGAGATTTTTTAATGGACTGTATAACTGGACCACATGCTCCTGTTATGCTAGCCAATGGTGTGCTGCATAAACCTTTGCTCTTCACTGCTGTGTAACAATGCAAGATGCAGCTGTTGGAGCCCTGAAAGCAGATGGTGAACGGATGGCCACACACTTTCCAGGAAGCAGTGCCAGGTTTGGAAGAACAAAAGAAAAAAAAAGATATTTCATTGACTACTTAGATCCTTTAAATTTCCAAACACAATTTGTCAGAGAAACAAAATTTACAGGAGCTACAGAAAGTGGATAAGGGCATTTCTACTCAATAATGGGACCTATTTTCCCTTAGATGCACACATAGGCTCATAATCAGAGTAAGCTGATGCTAACTCCTGCAAAGCAACTTAAAATTTCATTTTCATTAAAACAATTTTTCATGTTGAAACTATATCTTGGGAACTTTAGTGAATTCTGTCTTTCATAAAAGCTTATCTAAGGTAGAATAAAGTTTATAAGATAAAAACATGATAATCAATAAAATAAGAGAATTAATTTTAGAGAATAAATGCAAATGACAGTATGACCTAAATATACATATATTTTCAAATTAGTCAGAGATAATATTTCTTTAATTTTGTCTTATATTCAGAAATCATAGCTTGGTTACAAAATGGCCAAGACTGCCTCATTGTCAGCTTTTGAGTTTGGATAGAATTGCCTCTATAGCTAATTCTAGGGGGTGGGAGCTGAAGGGTTAAACCATTGGACATGACCTGTCTTTTAATCACAGTGACAGTGACAGATGAAGATTAAACCTAAGCTAAACAATTACTCCCCCACCCAAAAAAGAAAAAAAAAAGGTTTGCTGGCTGGGAATTCTCTTCTTTTGTACTGCCTATGGGAGTCACTTGCTCTTCCTCAGTAAGGGCCTGTTCTGCTGTGTTTGCTCCTAAACAACCCCCTGGATGAAGGCAGCCAGGAAAATCAAGCTGATTTGTACAAGGACCCACAGCTATGGCCAGGACATACCTTTTTTCCCTCTTCTTTCTCCTTTTCCCTCTTTCCTTCTTCACTTCTCTCTCTCTCTCTCTCTCTCTCTCTCCCCTCTCTCTCTCTCTTTTTTTTTTTTTTTAGTTTACCTGTGACGCCGGTTTGGTGGAAGTCAGGTTCTTGTCCCCTAGAGACAAAGAATGAAATGGAGGGATGCTGAGGCAAGACTAGCAGACTAATTTAATTTAAGAAAATAACAAAGTAAAGCATAAGGAAAAGAGCAGACTTCCCCCGGAGTGGGAGAAAGGGACAGAGCCAAAGAGTCTGTTAAGTGTACCCTTTGAATAGGATTTTCTCTCTTCAATATGTTATTGTCTTTGTTCCTCCATATCTAAGACATGGGCTGGGCATGAGAACTTCTGGTTGGTTCCAGTCTTAGGTTTGTTCCTCAGGCATCAACAGGAAGAATGTGGCACCTTCCTTAGTAGAAGGGAGTGTCTGCATCTGGACCCACCTTGCAGATCCTCCTTACTAGCATTGGGGATATCAAATTAATCTTAAAAAAAAAAAAGAACCAGTTTTCCCTTGATTGATTCAAACATTCTAACTTTTCTGAATGCCTCATACCCTGGTTGTCTGGATTCCCCAGGGACTGAAGTTATGTTATTTTGAGTGCTCTTACTATGACCATGCTTAACTAGCTTTTGGAATAATTTAGCACTTCATTTTTTAAGGAAGCAATGCAATTTTAAAAACATAATGAATTTTGCTTTACCTTCTATGCTACTTGTTTGTACAAAGAATTGCTGGATTCTTTAATAAATTCTCATAAATTCTTCATTAAGACGTCAGATTTACTCCCCACCCCAGATGGCACTGGGGGAGAGATTGGGGACTTAGGTCTCTGCCCTGAAAAGGGAGAAATCAGTGACTGAGAGGAGGAAGTAGTTTTACCCTCCAGAACTGTATCTACACATCGAAGGACAAATCAAGTTATTTGGAAAGATCAAGTCCTTATAAGTCCTTGTTAGGTAGAATTTGGAATAAAGGAAGTTGTGTTACTGGTTTTCTTGTATTATTGTGGGGTTCTATTTTTTTTCCTTTGGGAAAAATGAAATAATGAAGTGCTTCAGTTCTGTCCCATTCTGCCTTGTAGCTTTGTGAAATCAAACTCCTTTAATAATTCCGGTATATCCTATCAGTAATGAAATGACCAGAGGCTGCCTTGGAAATTAGAAATTTGCTGACAATCAGTCAAACCAGTATTAGAACATCTTTGTTTAGTTCTTTCATAACTTCCATGACTTTGTAGGCATCTATAAAAGGAAGTACATGGCTCATACCTTGTCTACAACATGGTATTTACAAGCTTTGAAATATCAAGTTCAACTTTACATGCAAATTTTACATTTCAATTAAATTTTCATTAGATTTTCTAGGGCTTGCTATTTTGAAACCAATTATAGATCTCTTTGTGACTTTGCTAAATTGCTTTGAAATCATAGTCATATAAAAAGTCCAGTAAGCTCACTTAGATTCTTAAATATTTCATTTAACTTGGATTAACCTTATAATCCATACCTTTTACCATGACTTCTTTCTAATTTTTAAATGCTTCAATTGACATTACCTTAAATATGTCTACTTACATCTCTGTTTTATATTGGATTTAAACATCGCAAGCAAATATTTAATTAACCTTTTTTAGATTAGAAAGTTCTAGAAAATCTGGACATCTCAGTTAAAAAATTAACTCATTACTAAAATACATTTTTTATTTTCAGCAGGAAACATACCAGGGCATAGTTATATTGCTGAATAAGACAAGTAGAAAGTCATAATTTTTCTTTTTAAAGAAAGAGGGAGAGAGCGAGAGGGAGAGAAAGAATCAATTTTATTTATTTATTCATCTGGTCTTTTTTTTTTCTCTGACACTTAGTTGTGTATATGGTGCTTGGGTCGGAACCTGCATCCTCACAAGTACTACAATCGCTGAGCTACTGTTTGAGCCCCCAAAGCCATAATTTTTTATAAAAGATATTAGGACAATTTTTATGTTCTGAATAGCAATGTAAATACTTCCAAACTTCATCAGGATTTAAATTAGTATTGAGAGTGTTTTAAAATTCTTCTTATGTTTTTGAACATAGCAGGGTATTAATGAATCAATGTGTAATGTTGTGGATAAAGTGCAATTGTATTGGTTATGGGTATTTTGATGAAGTAGTTAGAGTGTTGGGTGAGAGCCCCAAATGGTATACAACCTCTCTAAGGTTCCGTTTTCTGGGACTATTTTGTAACACATGCTTATCTAAACTGAGGCTTTCTTTAGCTAAAGGGAAACATTAGCTGGGAGCAAGAGTTGACTGATTGGAGCATTAGAGGCCCTGTGTTCACAAGATATATAGGAGAAAGATGAGAGGGAACACCTGGCTCTCTATGGAGAACTGAGATCCCCTAATGAGGAATGTTTGAATATTTGCACAGATATATGATGTGAGTTCTATACGAACCAATGATGTTAATGCAAAATACAAGAATATCAATAAACAGGATGTGAGGGTATAAGGGAAGAAGGCGCATTATTAGTGAGAATGTGAATTACTGTGATCCAAAAACATTTAAAATGCATATATCCTTCAACTCAGGAATCTATCTTCTAGGAATTTATTTTACAGTGATAGTAGTAGGTAAAGGCAATAATGTTTTCTTGTTTTGGAAAGTATTGGAGAAAATCTGAATGCCCAGCTCAAAAAGAATGGCTAAATAAGTTACGGGTTAGCAATATCAGGAACTACTATATGACATTAAAAAGAATGAATTAAAGCTATACACAGTGAACTTGAAAGTTATTTTGATATATTAAGCAAAAAAAGCAAACTGCAAATTAATATGTATGGCATCATCTTTTCATTGATTAAAAAATGAAAAAAAAGCCTATATAACTGTATGCACCTGTCAGTGTTTATTTATGAGTATTGAGAAAGATGTGGAAGGATGATGCTGGTTACCTCATGGGTATGGGATTGAAGATGGGAGAAAGAGATTAGTAATAACTTTTATAAAAAAAAATCCATATTGTTTGACATATTGCAATGAATATGGATTACTTTTGAAATAAGAAGTGGAAACAAATAAATAATTGGACAGCAGAAACTGCTCAAAAGGTCCCAGTTGTGATTTTGTTTCAAGCACATATTAGCCTGCTAAGAACTCAGACAGCTCTTTGAGTCCTTATGAACATCACATAGTGAAGCAGACTATGACTGTACAATGCTCACAAAAGAAAAGAAAAGAAATGGAATTAATGCATATGACCCTATGTGTGTCCAGATGTTGGGATAGTTAACTTCATACAGCTGAGACATTTGGGTTGGGGCTGAGTGAGACATAATGTCCACCATCCCATGGCATCACATAGTAAAAAAGAAAAACCTGATGGTTCCAATAGTTTGGACTTTCTACAGGGCAGTATTGATACAGCCATCCTCGTGAGGATAATTTATTCTGTTAATGATGAACGAAAGTGCTATGAATTGAATCATGTACCTCTCTTCCCAAAAAGAGGTGTTGATATCATACATTGCAATACCTGTAAGTGTGAACTTATTTAGAAATAGGGTCTTTGCAAATTAAGGGTGGGTATTAATCTAATGTGACTGGTGTCTTTATAAGGAGAAATTTGAACACAGATAAATACAGGGAGAATTTCATGTGATGATGAAGGCCGAGAAGACTTACAGAACTTCACACCAAGCAGTCCCAAAGACTGCAGAGGACACCAACTGTTGAGAAAGACAAGAAACAGATTATCTCTTTCAAGAGAGAGCAGACTGTAAGACAATAATTTTTTATTGTTTTAGGCTATACAGTTTGTGGTAGTTTTTTCTGCTAGCCCTACAAAATGGATGCAAAACCCGAATACGTTGCCAGAGAAAAGAGAAAAGGAAAGCTTAAGTGTGACCAACAAGAACACCTGTTTGGCCAAAACCACATGACTAGCTATTGGAATATTACTCTTAATCATATTTTGAAGTGTGTATGTGTGTGTGTGTCTACATGTGTGTGTGAGAGAGAGAGCGAGCAAGCACACACAAAAGAGGTAAGCAGAAATGATACAAAGTCATTTAAAGATGACATCAATGTTTAATTATGTGTAAGATTTTGAGAGGAAAATTCAAAGCTTCAATAAGATGAAGGTTTGCAAAAACCTTCAAGAAGAATCAAGTTGATTGACACAATTATCTGATGTTTAGATAATCAACTTGCTTGTGCCCAAATATTTTGATGTTATTTTTCTGAACTAAAAATATGATCACATTGTTCCACAATAGGGAACAAAGTTTCTTTGTAGGTGGGCAGTTAAACGGTGAAGACACAGTAGAAAGGAGGAAAATCACAAGATTGATATTTATCAAATGGGTGGGATGTGAATGACCAGTGAAATTTTGGACAGATGTAGCATTTTCCTACAAGTGATCACTATTACTTCTTAAAGACATTAGCTTTGTATTTTAGCTACCAAAGCAGTAATGTATATGCCCTATAATATTATTGTAATCTTCAGTGACAAAACATATTGCTGTTTTTTTATTTGTTAGTTTGAGTGCTTTAAAATCAGATCAGGGTAGTAAATGTTTTCTTGACAGTATTATTAAGTATACTAATTAACTTGGTAAGGAAATGATTACAATTTTGTAAATATGGGACTGGGGTAGGGGGTGGCTTTTATCTGCTGGAATCATATTATCTGTGGAAGTGGTGCATTTGAAGTGCAAGGTTGAAAGTTGAAGGCTGGTGTGCCGTGTGCACACATCCTATACTTCATAAACCATTTCAGATATTGGATGCAGAGAAGCCAGTACTATGAAAATAAGCCTAAGGGCCTGGTGGGAGTGAAAGTAAATACTACCAAATGGAGGGACAGAGTGCTGTTTTGATTTTATCTGATGGACTGACTCAACGGTGATAGGTCTGTTTTGTCTAATTAGTGGTTAAAATAGACCATCCATGAAAAATGCATGTGTAATCTCCAATTGGATGGATATATAATTGTTTTCACATAGAACTTCATTTCCTCAAAGTCATATTTCTCCCCAGAGTCACATGTCACATGGGCATAGCTTCAAACCAGAAGCAAAATCAATTTACAGAATATTTTAGGAGTACTACTATCCGGATTCTCTATTATCTTTAAACAAAGCAGATATTCACTGTATTTTCCCCCTCAACATCTGTTCATTACCCAAATCTGTCTTTTCTTTCACTCCTCTCATTAAATTTCTTTCTTTTACAGTTCTGGGAGTTGAACCCAGGGCCTGGATGCATGCTAGGCAAGTACTGCATCACTGAGCCACCTCCCCAGACCTCCATTTCTCTCTTGATTGACCAAATGATTCTTAAGTGTTCCATTCTAGAGTCTTTTCTAGCCTTCATTTCCCCAACTTTAATTAAATCATTTGTTGTTATTTATTACCATCTTATCAAATTTTCTATTCCGTTTTAGCTTTTACAAATTGGACTATTATCAGTCTCTTCCTGTCTTTCCCTGTTTGGTTTCTCTCCTTCCACAGTCCCAAATGTTGGGTCCCCTAAAGTGGACCCCACTCTGGGATCTGCTAGAGACAAATGTGAATAGTCTAAGAGAATGTACCAGCAGTTAGACGGGTTCAGCTTCTGCTCTGAAACTTGTACTTACAGAAAACTTGGAGAGAGAGGAACTTAAACAGCATTCCTATTCCATTCACCATTTCTCTCCATGTGCCCATGCCCATGGCTGGGGGAGCCATGAATATGTTATTCCTTTCGTTCAATGTGCTCCCAACCATCTCTCACACTTAACATTTCTTGGTGCTGATTGTGGACAGGATTTAAATGGAAAAAAGGGGCTATTTGTTGCTGTTGTTTTGTTTGTAAATGAAATGTTGTCCCTAAATTTCTTCCTCTAAAGTTCTATTAAGGAAGTCACACATAGCTCTAGAAGGACTAACTGGGATGGACTTACTGAAGGTTTGTCTTTGGTGGAAGAGTTTAGGGATCCAGAGGTGCATATTATTCTTCAAGATATTGACTTTAACATTTTACCTCTTGCATGTTGCTGACCTTAAGCAGTTTACTTAATGTCTCTGAGGCTTGGCATGAACATGTCCTTTACACAGGATGCAGTCAGCTTTAATGCTAATGCTCCCCTCAAGCACTGCAAAACATTCCTATGATTTGGAGAAACGTTTTGTTGGTAATCATCTAAATGTTTTTCCCTTTAAGATTTTGATACAATTTAAAATTTACAGAAAGTTATAAGTATAATACTAAGAATTCTCATTTATACCTTTGGATTCTTTAGAAGAGTGTGTGTGTGTGTTTGTGTGTGTGTGTGTGTGTGTGTGTGTGTATGTGTGTGTGTGTGTGTGTTGGGCATTGAACCTGGGACCCTGTGCATGCTAAGCACATGTTCTTCCACTGACCTTCATAACCACCCCCAGATTCTTTAATGGTTAGCATTCTTCAATATTTGCTTCATTTTATCTCATTTTACAATATAGATTTATATATACAAATATATTAAGGTGTGATTTTTCTGTTTTGAAAATGTTGATTTCATATTGATATCTTAAAATTGGCTCTGGTGAGAGTATTTATACCACA
The DNA here is from genome assembly GCA_004027875.1 of Aplodontia rufa. Lineage (NCBI taxonomy): Eukaryota > Metazoa > Chordata > Mammalia > Rodentia > Aplodontiidae > Aplodontia > Aplodontia rufa. Next base: position 39,622 of record PVKS010002873.1, on the reverse strand, counting down.
AAAATAAGAAAATGCTACATTCTGGAGCTTTTAATTACCTGTTTTTCAGGGAGGTGGTTTACCAGCATACTGTTGTATTTAACCCTACATGTTTTCTTCTCCTGAGAGTGAAGACTTTTTTTACCTAATTTTCATGGGAAGATCAACCTTAGAAAATTTGATTTGATGCCATTATGTAAGCCAAATCTTTTTTATTTTATTTTATTTTTGAACAACCATACAAGTTTTTAACAAAATAATATAAAATGTGTATAGATTCTGAATTTAGAATTACCCCCAGGAGTGCCCCCCCCCCAATTACCCACCCTTATCCCTCTCTTCCCCTTCCCACAATATCACTAAAAAAGGATTATGTTGTAAAACATTACACCTTTTCTGGATTTAACACATGATAGTAAAGCAACTTTCTCACTGGCCAGGGTCTAGTCCCAACCTCCACAGATGAGTGGAGACAATCGACCCTTAGTTCTCTGTGTTAAGCTGATTTTACTCAGTATAATTTCTTCCATAGCCATCCATTTACCTTCAAAGGCTTAAGCCAGATCTTTATTTCACATTCATCAGTGGTCTCCGTAAAGTCTTTTATAGTTGTTTCCCCTCCTGTTCTAGGACCCAACCCAGTGTCACTCATTATATTTGTTTCTTTAGTTTTCAAGTGTTGGAATAATGACTCTTGCAGTCTTTGGCTTTATGACCTTGATGTTTTGAGGCGCAGAGTGCAGTCATGTAGAATATCCTTTGACTTCAGTTTTCCTGATGTTTTCTGTTACGTTTTCTTTGGCAGGAATACAATCGGAGAGACAACATGTCCTAGTGCACGATACCAGGAGGCAAATAGTGTTTGTCCCAATATTTGGTGATATCAACTTTGATCATTTGGTTAAGGGAACAGGATTTCTTCATAGTAAAGTTCACTCTGTCTTCATTTGTAATTAATCCCTTTCTATGAGGTGGTACAATCATCAAAAAATTTGATAGACCGTGAACCATTATAATGCCTGAAATAAGAGACAAATTATAAAAGCAAAAGTTTTATGTGTTTGGAGACATTTAAATGTAACAGCTTTTTCTTTTTTTTAAGAAAGAGGGACAGTGAGAGAGAGAGAGAGAAGCAATTTTTATTTAGTTTTTCGTGTGACCTTTGTTGCTACAACACTTTGTTGTGTATGTGGTCCTGGGGTTTGAACCTGCGTACTAGTGCATGCCAGGCAAGCACTGTAACCTTTGAGCCACCATTCCAGCCCCATGTCACAGGTTTTTTAAAAAATTAGAATACAAGCTACGGAAGGTCTGAGAGAATTTTCAGGTTGTTATTGGAGGCCTGTACTTGTGAGGTGTGTGAAGGAGAGAGGAGGAAGAGCCTTCTTGGCATGGAGGAGGAGGGGGTGTCTCCTTCCTACTGCGTCCTGATCCACTGGAGTTTCTCCTGCTGCCAATACTCCAACAGGACCTCTGAATCTCAGGTACTGAATCTAGAAAACTTGGATACTAGTTCTACCCCCCTGGAGTGATGGGAGAGGTGAAACTGGACAGTGATGGTCACTAACATTAGTCAAGTGCTATGAATGAGCTGGAATTTGGCAAATAAAGGCCAGTCCTCCTAAGAGGAGGTACTATTGTCACCCCCATTTTATAGATGAAAAAGTGAGGGACAGTCTTGAGGTGAGTAAAGTTAAGTAACTCAACCCAGTGAATAAATTGCAGAGCCAGAGTTTATACCAGAGTTCTATTCCTGAGTCCATGTCCTTTGTACTGTGATTATCTCCCAAATAGAATTCTCTTCTATTCATTTCACTTTATGTTCTTCCTACATCTAGAATATTAAAAAGTTGAAATCAGAAATGAAAGAACAGGGCCAGATTACAGCATTCAGAGGCCCACTTAGCACATCTCACCATTTTCACTCCTTCAGAACATGGTTTTGATGTCCCCGCTAGGCTTAGTATCTAGAGTTGAGTTGATTAAAGTTTCACTCCTAACATTCTGGCCCAGAAATCCTTGTCACAGAGAACTTCCCTGTGCATTATAGGATGCTTAACAGCAACACTGGCTTCTACCCACTACCTTTCAGTTGTGACAACCAAAACTGTCTCCAGATGTGCTCCCCACTGAGACACTGCTGTCAGCCCCCGGTGGCTGTGCTTGTGGGGTAACCCAGCCCTGCTAGCAGCTGAGTGGTTCTGCCCTCCATGCCTGTGTGATCCTAAGCAAGTCAGGCATTCTGGGTCTCATTTTTTTTTTGCAGTTAAATGAACTCTATTTTCTGAATCTAATATACATCCTTAATGTGGACTGAAATAAGAAAGCAATTCAAAAGTTTTAGCTCCTTTTTGCCAGCTGTTTGAAAAGCCTTAAGGGTGTTGAACTAAAACAAAAGTCACAAATGTAGTGCTGTCAGTGCCAAGCAGGGAACAAATATGAAATCAGCCTTTGAAATACATCAAAAAATGCTGAGGTCCACCAAAGTACAGGCCCCGACCAGAGGCTTTTGAACCACATTTTTAAAACACAAGGTTGTATCTGGGCCACATTTGGCCTGTGAATGGTGGGTTAAGGGTCTCCGGTATCAAATGATCTCTAAGATATATTTCAGCTATAGCCACTTCTCTCTCCTAGTTGAAATAATCTTCAGTACTTTTCCCTGCAAATGTGTAGATACCTAATCTGAAAGTGTCCAAAAAGCATATACATTTATTTATAATTCAACACTCTTAACAATCCTAGTAAAAATATTCAAAGTTGAAGTTAAATGTGTTTTCTTTTTTTGACCAGCCAAAAAGTACACCTACTGGTGTATTGAGAGTGTTTTCTTTTCTTTTTTAATTGGTTCAGCAACATCTTGAGAGTGTTTTCTATCATCCCTTAAAAAGATGTCAATGAAATTACCTGCATGTATTCATACATTCATTTATTTCATCAATAGATGCTTATTTAATTCATGTTCTTTGCCATTTTAACTGTGCTGGTTTTATGTTTTTCTACACTTGGTAGTATCATGCAAAGAAAATAATTTGTAGATCGTACACATAAACAGCTTATTTCAAATTTGTGCACGTACCAAGTTCCACTTTCCCAATAAGCTCTGTAGTATCATTAAGAACCAAGTACATAAGTGGTGAAAGGGGAAAAGAGGAGAGAACCATATCATCCTCTTATAGGCCTTCCCTAGGGAACAATTCCTGACTGCCAAAGCGGGAGCCCAAGAGTTAATTTCAGAAAACACTTAAAATCTGATATGAGAAATTCTCTCTATAAAAAAGAACAATATCCTGAGGCAGGCAATTATCTGCTGAAATGAAAACAGAAAGACAAGCCATAGGATAACAGCTGAAACTTCAAAGAATAGAAATATTTATCAATGGTAATTTTAAAATAAAATACATAAAATTAATCTCAAGATCCTCTAGGATTTTCTTCCAGTTTATTTCTCTTTTTTGACAAAAATTCTGCCTAAGTTGTGAGAAATTTTATGAGTGATGCAGAAAACAAGGACCCCCTTCTTTTCTCTGCATTTATTAGGGAAAATTGAGAGTTATTCTTCAATGGAAACCCAGATATGTTTATTGTGATGCACATTGATTATCTGGAATGACCGTCCTTTCCAAATGCTAAAATCTGAAGAATAAAAGGATAAGGGAACTATGACTAATCGTATGTAATTGCCATAAATTGGAGCTGCACACCAGTGTAGCAGGAATAATTACTTCTGGGGAGTTTATTGTCAGCAGTTTTAAACCCAAGGGGACTCCAATGTGTCCAATGAAGTCAGTTTTCTGTGTACAAGCACAATGACTGGTAACTAGAGTTAATGACCATTTAATGGTTCCTGGGTAAGATCTGGGAGAGGGGAGAACACTATCAATTCAGAAATTCTTTGAACAACAGCTATGGAAGGACCCCTAGAGATCATACAATTCAATCTCCAAGTATAGAAAAGGAGGCCAAGGTTCTAAGTGGTTAATATTGGGACAAAACATGCAGCTTGGATATCTGGATATCTGATTTCTTTCCACTGTTCTTTATACTTCTTCAGTTTGTTTCTCAGGATTCCTCTTCTCTTAAGACAGATTCACAGTTGGAATTCAGAATTACTTGATTACTCACATCAACGTGGCACTCAGGATCCTAAAACTGTTAATTCAAATCCTTCCAAAGTTGGTCATCTGACTGCAAATTCATGAGGTTGAAATCCTCACATAAATATTCACAGTGTGGATTGGATTTTAAGAATTTATCATGGCAGAGACAGAAGGCTGATGTTCGTGTTAAGCAGTGATTTTTCTGTTTTGGAAATGTTCTTTTCACAGCCTTTGGAATTCCTGAAATATTTATATTACATTTTTCTGTTTACTAAGTGACTGGACATCTCCCAGGCTGGCCATAGGATTCAGTGGGAGAAGAAGACATGAACTTTTTCTGTCTAGTCTCTAAGAACCAAAGGCGTCTTCCTGGGTGGTGCGAAACCTTACAGCCCATGTGGATTGTTGGGTGTTTTTTCATGATAAAGTATGTAAATGCTATCTATAAATAATATTTATGACTCAAAGCATTCTTATAAGATGGGAAATTTGTTATATAAACTTAAATCTGCTAAAATTAAAATTTAGGATCTCAGAATCAATTTTAAGTCCATTTGATTATTCATATTGGATCCCAAGGAAATCTGGCATGTTGAACATAAGGATAAATATGTAGTGAAGTTTAAATGTGAGGCTGATTTATTTTAATTCTCCAAATTCTGAATTATGGATTTTTGTGCTTTTGTTATGTAATTATGCAGTGTAGAACTATTACGAATGATTTTTCTAACTTATTTTCTAAAGGTTGTAAATTTGATACATACTTGCTAGAGAAATTCTAAAAATTCACAAGCATATAAAGAAGGAAGAAAAAATCAGCTACCATATCAGTGTTCAGAGTAAACCAATGTTATAAATGATACATTAAAATTTACCACATTTTACTTACGTTAATGTCCTGAGATTCCTTTTTCTGTAGGAGGAGAAATGTATAAGAATTATAAATATGCTATGTGACATGACTGTACTAGGGAAATTTATTTTTCTCACATTGTCTAATAGAGGAGGTGGAATGTTAAAAGTTTCCTTGAAAGTATAATCAGATAGCAAGTGGAACAATTGGGTAGAAGAAAGCTAAGAGTGGGACCATCAAGGGGAAGACAGGCAACATTTATCATAAAGGTCTATGTGTTGCCCAAGGATGGGTCAGAGTTCCAGCCATCAAGTTGAACAGAGAAACTTGGGTTGTTGCATGATTCATGAAAACCATTGTAGAAAAAAATCCATTAAAAAAAATGTATGCTGTATGATAGCTTCCCGGACAACATTCTTATGATATATGTAATGACATGACTTTCTTTAAAATGTTCTCTTGATAAAGATCGATGTTCTTTGACCAAGAAATAATTCATGAAAGTCAGTAGTTTCTACTGACAGCCAGCATAATTCTGTTCAGGTACATCTCCCTCTGCTAGTCTGGCTTTGTGCCTGGAGAATGCAAGATTAGCCCACCAGTCCACTGAGCCAGTGTTCAAGGCACCAGCAAATTATGTGTCTATTGAAAAAAGGGGACACAATTTCTGAAGAAATTATCCAATCATAAATATAGAAACTATCCAGATTTTTTATTTTAAGCATTCATTCATGTTTTGTGTAATTTCGAAGGATAGTTTATTTCAATTTGCAAGAGGGAGTGCCACAATCTTCCCAGTTCTTATGGCCTTTAAAGTATTAATCTGGGAAGATGGGACTAGACCCTGGCCAGTGAGAAAGTTGGTCTATTATCATGTGTTAAATCCAGGTAAGATATAATGCTATACAACATAATTCTTTTTTAGAGATATGGGGGGAAGGGGAAGGAAGGGATAAGGGTGGGTAATTGGGGGGGCACTCCTGGGGGTAATTGTAATATCCAGAATCTATACACATTTTATATTATTTTGTTAAAAACTTGTATGGTTGTTCAAAAATAAAAAAATTAAAAAAATAGCTAATGTCTCATAATAATTTGACTAGTAATAAAAAATATGTCATTTTACTCTGGAACATCCTGAAATCCTCATGTTTTCATAAAAAAAAAGTATTAATCTGGTTCTTGATTCAGGGGCACATCCTAGAATGGAAAATTGTAGTTCTTCAAACAATGGTACTGAATGTGTTTCTCTTGGTAACATTTGACAAATTCTAAGTGGCAGTGAGCTTGAGACTCTATCAGGAATGTAGCTGTTCTAAGACCTATTCCTTCACAGACTTCAGAGCTGGGGATGGGAGAGATGAAAAGAAACCCTCTTTGAACAGCCCCTATAGCACAGTGGGTGGATTCTTCAGGCTCTCCAGTGATATGGAAGAGCCTATCTGCGGTATTTTGCATGAACATGGCATACGTAATTGTGTGTTCTACTTGTAACAACCAAAGTGCAGTCGAATAGCACTTGCAGAACCCAAGAGTAACTCCTGGTTGTGACACCCACTGCTAGGTACTATTTAAATTTTAGGACAAAGGAGATAGAATCCACATAATGAAAAGGTAAGGATTACCTGAGATTAATGCATCACACTATTGGAACAGGAAATAATGAAGCTGGGAAGATGTTCTGAAGGATGAAAATCTTCACATGTGATTTGATGTTTAAAGTGTGGTACCATATACCAAGCGGCTAAGTGGAGATCAACAGTCCAGAAAATCTGCTCCTCCCCTGAGTTTTAAAATGTGGACACACATAGTACCAGCACCAAACTCAGCACAATATCTAAATCAATATATTACAGAAATTTACAACTATGCCCTGGACATGCATAATAAACATACTTACTAGAACCTTTCTGGGGGAAAACTAAAAACATGAACTCATTTTCTAGAATTACAGGGATTTTAATTATGGCTCCTAACTCACCTCTTGTTATTTTAAATTTAATCTCCTAATTCTTCTAATGATTCAGGGCTGTAAACAGTTATTTGAGAAGAGCTTACTTCAGGGAAGCTGCCTGGAACACGTCCACAGAGAGATTTCCTAGCAGAAAAGTCTATATTCATGATTCCGAAACAAACAGAGGCAGCACCGTTGGCCAGAAACAGTTTTCATGGGTACTGAAATCAGTTGCGTAGGCTTGATGCCACCTGCAGTCTGGACTGTTTTGCTGATTTTGATTCCTGATGCCCGCTTCGTAAGTCAAACTAGCATGGCAGAAGGGCACATGTCCTCCATCATTTGTTAGAATTAAAAAAAAACAAAAACAAAAACATACACAACTGAGTGGTTAATTTGTTGCTGTTTTGTCAAATCAATTGACTTGAAAAGATTCCATTGTCAGGGAATGGCCTGTTTGCCAATTTGAAGGTCACCCGATACAGCAGAGCTAGAGCAAGTTCCACGGTGCAACTCCATGGGTCATTTTATATTTAGCACTATAATTGGTTTTCTTCTTTCCCTTTATAAATTGTACGAAATTTGGAACGGCTCAGGCTGCTGACTTCTTTGCAGGTTGCTTTCACAGAGATCAGAAATTCTCACTCAGAAGTGAAAATATATGTGTTCAGCTCATTATCCTTGCTTACAGGGTCAGACTCACCCACGAGGCAGGTTGGAAACCACTGACAGTGTCGCTGAGCATGAGAAAAAGCAGCTCCCTCATCTGGGGCAGCATGAACACCGTTCTTTGTGTGACATTGCATTGTTAAAAAACATTAAAACATAACAATTTGAACCTCAGTTTCCTCATCTTTAAAATGGGGGGGGATCCCTAATTTTGGGTCAATTCCAGGTAAATTAAAACTATGTCAAATGAGTGCTTTTTATATAGTAGATGCTCAACAAAGACTAATGATTTTATCGAAATAATTATCATCCACACTAACCTGTGGCCAGTCCTACAAAGGACCATTTCAGACCCAAATGCCTCCCAGGAAGTATTTTGTATTCAGCTGAACAGTCTTTTATTACTTTGTGTGAATTAGCTTTGAACTCGGCAGTGGAGTCGAGCCCAGGTACGAAGTTACTACCCCATGGCGGAGTTCAGTGTCTGGCCACTGTGGAAATACTCCTTGACAATAAAGAAAAGACAGTGACAAGAAAGATAGACTCTAGGAGTTGACAAAAGCAGCCTTTGCTGTGAGAGGGCAGCGGGACTTCCCTGGGGAGGCCAGAACCTGCTTCTGTCAATGGGCTGGAATCAGGACAAATCCAGAGAAGAGCCATGGTGTCCTTGAACCCAAGGATGCAAAATGGGAACTGCATAAATCAAATGACTAATTCCAGTGGGCTCAGGGTGTGGAAGACCAGCTTTATAGGCTATGACTTAAAAGATACTAGTGACTCTTGGTCTTCAAAAAACCTTGCCCTTGAAGTTCAGAAGAGCAAGTTAAGCAAGTTCACAGCGGTCAGGATTTATTATACGGAGAAGTGCTGCTGGTAAGGGACCCAGCCACGTGCTAAGAGGAAGAGCGGGTACCATGTGAAGAGAATTCTCTCCTTTCTCACAAAAGGTGTGATTCCAGTTTTGTTCATGAACTTGCTGTTCAGTTTCCAGACATTAGATCCAGGTTTGTATATCATTTTCATCACATTTTATAAGTCAGAAATCATTCAAACAATTCAGGTAAAAACAGTCATAATTTCATTCTTTGTTCATGGAAAGTGAGGATACTTCTCTGATTTAATTGACAGAATTAAGTTTTTCAGCTTCTTTAAATGTTGGCCTCCAGACAGTGATTTGGTTGGTGAATACTGTGATTTGATGCAGGAACCTAGCGAGTATGGGCGGTGCTTATGGTTGATGCTCTTCTTGGCACCCATCCTAGGAAGACTGGCCCAAGAGGTGGGTCCAGATATCATTCCACATATGGTATTGGTTAAAGAGACAAAACAAGCAAACAAAACCATAATCAAAAGTCAGAGGGTACAGATTAATAATGTCAAGTTACAAAATGTTAGATGTTCTTGTAATCTAAGACACATGTAAGGTGCTGTGTGTGTGTGCACACTTATATGCATGTGTCTCAGTCTTTTTTTTTTAAGAGAGAAGGACAGTGAGAGACAGAGAGACAGAGAGAATCAATTTTTATTGAGTTTTTCACATGACTTTTGTTGCTCTGACACTTAGTTGTGTATGTGGGTGCTGGGGTTTGAACCTGTGTATTTGTAAATGCTGGGCAAGCGCAGTAACTGCTGAGCCACTGCTCCAGCCCCATGTAACAGTCTTTTTTCCTGCAAGCTCCTTGTGAGGAGGGCAGGGCCTATGTCATCTTTGAATACTTAGCCTTGAGTGCAGCACTGGTACATCATCACCAAATAGCAAATGTTTGTAGAATTAATTGTATCCTATTTTACAAGTAGTTAGTAAAAGTGAATGCACAAACCCAGCTACTATGTATAACTATAGTGCTCTAATTTAAAAAAAGTAAACACACAAAATGAATTGCTCAGTAAATTCCAGGCACTAAGTTATCTATGTATATCTATCTATCTATCTATCTATCTATCATCTATCTATCATCTATCTATCTACCTATCAATCATCTATCTATATCTACCTATCTATCATTATCATCATCTGTATAAATATACACATATACATATATATGGTGTTTGTATCTCTACATGCATGTATATATGTATGTATATATAAATATACCAATTTTAGTCTCACAAAACTGCTGCAAAGCTGAAATGATTACTGTCATCTCCTGAAGCCCTAATGGGTCAAGTGACTTTCTCAAGTAATCAGGGAAAGAGGGATTTCAACTTTTGACTGCAGTGTCATGGTATGTAATAGAGCAATGCTATATTGGTCTGAAGGGGATCCTTGGAGTAATCCAAGTGAGTCAGTTTATGAGAATCCATATGAGTAAGAATAAGCTTAAGGCTGTCTATTTCTTTCTGGTGAGAACATGTAGATGTCAGATATGGTCCAATTTAAAATATAATCAATGGGTCAGACACGAAATTTATTTTAGGGCCTCTGGGGTGGGACTTCAAAATAGCCTCTAGAGCAATCACAACTGAGAGGTGCAATGAAAGTCTGAGACTGCATAAACCCACATGGCATGTGTATAAAGGACTCTGAGGCCAGTGGGCAGGGCACAGCGCCAAGTGGTCTGTGTGCATTGAGTCATTCAGATATCACCAATCCAGAAGTCAGTACAATTATCATTGTTTTTAGATGCAGAAACTGAGATTCAGAAAAGCTAAATAAGCTTTCCAAGATCACAGAGTAAGTAACAGAGCCTGGATTCAAATCTAGTTCTATTTGACTTTAGAGACTAAGCCCGGAGACACTGCTTTACACATACATGGAGGTTATTTAGAGGTGGTTCTGTTCTGCCCATTTTGATAAATTGGGAAGAAGTGGAAGAGTAGAAAAAGAAGAACGGTAATAGCACAGTAATTTTTTATTCCTAGTGTGAGACTTTGTTGTTTCAGTTCACCTTAAAATCCTAAATTAAACTCAGGAGTCTTTAAGGTATTCAGAGAATGTGGCCTGAGATGGGGGGACTTGTGACAGCAACCTTTAATTCTTGGGCTCAGAGAGCCAAGTCTTCTAGAACCAGTACAGTGCCCTGGGTCTTAGGAAGTTGATGGAAAAGAAGTTTGCCTTCAGATATGGTTGCTTCTCTGTGTGTGTGTGTTTTTAATTTTTTTGTTTTGTTTTTGGTGAATACCTTCTTAATAGAAAGAAAGAATCTGGTATAATGTTGATAAGTCAGGTATAACTTGCTTCTGGACACAATTCATTAAGCTTCTATTACTCCAAAACAATTATCCAGAAACCATCCTGATGATATATGCAAGCAGAAGTGTCATCCATCCAGAAATTGACAGGTGTTTTCCAGGCAAGTTTGTCTCAACTAACCTAACACAGGAAGGAACTTTCCCTAGACAACTGAGGACCAGTTACCCCAGTTATATGTGCATTTTAAACAAAAATATGTACAAGAGACTATTGAGGGAAAGTTAAGGAATAATTAGAACATGTCTGTGACATGCAATGGATACCAGTACAAAAATATCACAGTGTATTTTTTTCAAAACTATATGGTATTTAATTCCCAGAGTACACATTTTGTGTCATGTGGTGATTTGGGGGCTGAAAATATGACTTGATGCTTAGACTTACATTCAGAATTTACACTGTATTTCTGTGCATCATGTCACTGAATAGAAGCCAATTCTGAGAGTTTCAAAGGACATGCATGTTTGAGACCTATTTTATAAGCAGGGATGGAGTGACTTTTCAATGTTATCATCTGTATTCTGGTCTCATCATCCCTCTCTTCAGTTTCCAAATTCACAAAAGTTTGGTAATACCTTTTCTTTCCATTCTTTCACCATTTAAAATCAGGTGACTGATATAAAGTGAATTAATTAAATTTAATATGCAAATGTAACTCACCAATTAGAAGTAAATATTTAGAATCACAGATTTTAATTTAGTTTCCTATTGCTTCTTATTTTCTTTTTCTCACTATGATAGAGTAAATTGTACCGAAATAATAGAGTTTTCCAAGTCCCACAGCTTTATGTTATAAAAAGTTATGACCAAGCCGCAGTGTTTATATGGAGTGATAAAGCTCCATTTGAGCATCATGTTTCTCTTCATCTAAATATTTAATGGACCAACCAATATAAGGGAGTCTAAAAATCATGGGACTGGATTATTATTCTGATCTCTTGCACAAAACATTCTGATATCTGTGTCCATATAGAATCCATATTAAACATATTCAAATGGCTATTTTTTCCTTCAATATACTAGAAGAACAAATATTTATAATGAAAAATGTATACTTATGAGATGTGTACATTTACATAAGAAACATTGCAGTTACTGGATTCAACACTGAAACCTCTGAAAAATTTATACAGTTTCGAAATGCTGCTTGGAGTTTAAAATACTGTGCCTTCTTTTAGCTATCACCAAATTTTTAATTTCCTCTTTACTGCCAAGCTTTTTGAAAGAGAAATACAAATCAAGGCATTTCCACTGCCTCATACCCACATTCATGTCTCAATGAGTTGCAACCTGACTTTTATTCCATTCATCCTGCCAAGGTCATATATGAACACTCACATGGTAAGGACAAAGGATGTTATTGGATTCTTATAATTTCTGATGTTGCTACAATTTTATTGACACTACTTATATATGCTTTTGAAAGTGTCTCTTCCCCTGGTGTGTGTGTGTGTGTGTGTGTGTGTGTAGCCCTTCTCTCTTGATTTCTTTCCTTGTCTGGGTGTTCTAATGGAATTTCATTTTCAAGCTCAACTTACTTGGCCTACCCTTTGAAAGTTGATGATGCAAGAGATTCTATTCCTGACCTTTACTTTTCTCACTTGATTCACATTCTTATTTATTCTAATGCTTTCAATGACCACCTCTGGTCTTGACTCAAAACTTTCTACATAATTTTTTAGCTTTAATCCTAGACCTCTCTTAGATTACAAACCTATGAAATTAGCTCTTTATGAAAAATTACTGATAAATATCCTATTCATTCATCCAGATGTCAATACATTTATTGAATTACTATAGACTTGTATGCCCCACAAGCATTAAAATCATGGCAAAGCTGAACTCTTTTCTTGTCTCCTATATAGTATTTATTTACCCTTTATTTTCAATCCAATGCCTGGAAATGTCATTTACCCAGCTGTATAAGTTAAAAAAAAAAAAAAACTGGTGATGTATCTGATCCATTAACATGAAATCTCTGGAGGGGTACCCCTGGCCTTGATAATTTTTAAGTCTCCCCAGATGTTTCTAATGTAGACCTAGGGTGGAGAGCTCTGCTGTAGAACAGTGCTTCGACATTTCTATTGTGCACAGGAATCACCTGGGGATCTTGTTAAAATGAAAAATCTGATTAGGTAGGTCTAGGTTGTGGCCTGAGGTTCTGCATTTTTAACAGATTCCCAAGTGATAACAGATGCTGTTGGTCTGTGGACAGACTTTGAATACAGAAATAATATCACCAGTTCACCTTCCCCCTTTTTTGGTTTGTTTGGAGGAACATCCCAAAGATAAAATAATGTGTCTTCTTTTACCCAGGCTTTGAGTAGTGCACTTTTTGTACAAATTAAGCATTAGTTGTGCCTTTTTCTTTCATACAGCACATTCTTGTCCTTTGAATTAGACATGTACCAGGGACTTTGGCAATGGGATTGCAAGAGCTGCTTGAAGTACCAAGTCATTCTGTACGTAGAATACCCTTTAGCTCTTGCCTCTGGCCCCATCTCCAGCCTCAACTTATGCCTCTTGTCCTTGGGGCCCTAGTCCACCCACATGTACCATCAACTCACGGGGCTCCATGTTTTTATGTATGCTCTTCCCTTGCCTGGAACACTTTCCTTTATACTTATCTTTCAAACTTCAGCACAGAGCTTATTTTGCTTCTATCTCCACATTATTCATGTACTCCCATAATGCACTCTACTACATCTGTCAAAGAACAACTGCACTACTGCGTTGTAAGCTTTGGTTTACTTGCCTATATCTCCATTAACTATGGATTCTTCAAGGCGAATACTTTATTGCTTCAGGGCCTAACAGTACCTGGCACATTCAGAGGCCAATAGCTTTCTTTGGAATGAATTGGAGTCTTTGTTTAAATTTAAGGCTGATAAATTAACTTACATAGCCTTCTATCAAGCTCTGGAGTCTGATGGATCTCTAGATATTTTTCATGTCATGACCTAGCTGTATTCTGTAGTAAAATTTGAGTAAATTAGGATTAAACATGACTAGAGCAATATAATTTCAATCATTTATATTAGTTTATCAACGATTCACAGGTCATGAACTGAAACTTAGTAGATTTCAATTCTCAAATAATTAGAGGTTCCCTGGTAGACAGAGTCTATAATAAAAATAGCATCAGTGCTTTGGCATGTTTTAATAAAAGAGGCTTTAAAAAGGACCACAATCTATTCTTACAAAGACCATCTTTTTTTTTTTTTTTTTTTTTTTTAAGTAACACAGAGATAATCAAAACTCTGCCTAGGGAATAAGAAATTGGTTCACTGGTGATGGTCACTGGAGCCTGAGATGTTGTCTTATCCAGTGATGTTCTCGGTCACAGTGTCTGGCACACAGCACCCAATCTGAATTTATTGAAGTTGGCCTGAGAGCCTCATAGCACTTCCCACACTGCAGGCCACCATTAGCCTGAAAAATTACCAGTTGGCTAAGTCTTCACCTTACAAGATGCTGTCACGAATTTGAAGAGTCTGGAGAGAATTTAAGTAATTTGGAAAATTGCAGACTTTTTATTGAGATTGATAAGACTCTAGACAAAGAAAAGATTCACAGGCAAGAAAGTTTTCAAAATGGTTTCTTGTAGAAAAATCTCATAGCTAAACTTGTACCTAATCTTAATTTCTTATTTGAGAACTTAGAAATGTACGGACTTTTAACTTCTATTCACCTCCCCATTCTTGTAGTCATTTAATATTATGAAAATCAATACTTTCAAACAAAAGGAGCTGTCATTTACCCAAAGAACCCAAAGAAAAGGAAAGATCCATTGAAAGTGACACTACATTTATTTGGGTGACATTTAAGTGTCTTGAACAAAACTGATATGCATCTGATCTTTTGTTTATAAAAAAATTGAACTATTTAATTCGTGATTTGGACATAGCTTTATAAAAGTTTGTCAAGTTCAGAAGATAACACAATTTCAAAAGCTGAAATTTTTATTTAAATGCAGCCAACCCATTTTCTAAATATTGAAGAAAAGTAAATGGTGCTTTGTCACCTCTCAGCTTCTGCAAGGTGTTGTACCTTGAATGAAAAATGCTATCCTCCTTTTGAGCCAGTTCTTACTAAGAAAATGGCAGTTAAAGCTTTCCTCTCAATTTTCATTGACTTCTTTGTTCAGAGCTGTATTATAGTTTGAGAATAATGCCTGGCATATATCAGATATTCAATGATTACTATATGAGCTTGAGTGACAAGTGTTCCCCACTCCATGACACTGCTGTTGTTAACCAACTCTTTAAGAGTTTTAGCCTTCCACAGAATCCTCAAAGATGAGGCAGAAAGTGCCCCATTTTCTTTCCTAAGCCAATAAAAAGGCAGTTTAGAAAGAACTGCATTTTCAGCTCACCACAAGTGGTCCCCCCACTTTTTTTGGTTTAATATGCATGGCTTCCCCAAACTCTTAAAGTGCAAAATCATAGCAGCTTTTCTAAGTTTTTCCAGAAGTTGTTTGTGTAACTCTCCAGTCATGTCCTGCACCAGAGTTTCCTGCGGCCTCCGTGGTCCTGCTAAGTGAGTCTTTTATCCACTAAAGTTTCTGCTTCTCTACATGTTTCATTTGGTTCTTCTAAAAATATCTCCCATTTCCTTTCTCACTCTGTTCATGTTTTTTTCTCTAGCTACATGAACATATTTCTAATAGCTGTTTTAACACTTTTGTCTGCCAATTCCATTATCTTTATTATATCTGAGTTGGTGTCCACTGACTGATTTTTTCTCCTATTTGCAGTTTTGGAATGGGGTTGTACATTGTAAGTTTTTATGTTTTTGAGTTATCTGGATATTGTTGTTTTCCTTTAAGGAGTTCTGGACTTTATTTTTTTAAGGCAATTAAGTTATTTGTGGTTCCATTTGATTCTTCTTAGGCTTATTTGAAGCTTTATTATGGCAGATGTAGAGTACCCTTTATTTAGAGAGAGATTCGTC
This sequence comes from Aplodontia rufa, assembly GCA_004027875.1. Classification (NCBI taxonomy): domain Eukaryota; kingdom Metazoa; phylum Chordata; class Mammalia; order Rodentia; family Aplodontiidae; genus Aplodontia; species Aplodontia rufa. The sequence goes on along the minus strand of PVKS010002873.1, from coordinate 23,921 downwards.
CTACCACTGAGGTGGACTAGAAGGGCTAATCTTCCTTCAGTTCCTTGAGCATATCACATTCTTTCTTGCCTCTGGATTTGGCGTGTTCTGACTTCTCTGATTCTAAGATTGGTTTCTCCTGGCATATGCCTCTAGTATACTTTGAACTTTTCCTTTTGAAATAAATGTATAATTCCATACGTAATGACTGTCATTCTTATTGGACTGTAAACTCTTTGACAACAGGGAAAGTTGAAAGTGAGAAACTGTTACTTCACATTAAACAAATGAAACATTTCAGGATTGGTGCAGAAATGCTTTTCCTAATGCGGAATGGTCAATAAAAAGGTAAGTCAGTCGGGCACCAACACACTGACTAGGCTGGAGGCATCAGAGGTACAGTTTATTTCCACTGCCAATAATTTGATTTCCTCCCCCATGTTTCCTTCTGAAATGTCTGCTTCCTTAGATCCTGCTGAATGAACAGTGGTTCATTTGATCCCATCCTCCTGGTCGTACCTGGCTAGACCTGGGGTGGACAAGCATCATAAGGAAAGTCATTTGTATCCTTTATTTCAGAGATACTGGTTAGATTGGTGTTTTCTTCCCTAAAGCAAAATTGTCCTTGCAGTGGGACTCAATCATTGGGCAACAGGCCCAATAGAAATCTGGGCTGTCTGGCAGAACATGATGCTCAGAGCATATGTTCAGATAGATGAATTGCTGGTGCCAATGAGGCCCAGAATGGGCTGGTAGCTAGGTACAGTGGAGGCAGGCCAGCCAAATTTATAAGCAGAAAATAAAAAAAATGCATGTATATTTTAATTAATATAGGTGGCTCCTGGCTTAAGGTACCACATCCAGTGAAAAGTTCTTTGGAAGGAGCTAGTCCACAGGATAATATGGTTCCTAGGTCTGAAATAACATATTATCACTAACTTGGTGGCTTAAAGAATAGAAATTCTTTCCCCGAGAGTTATGGAGGCCAGAAGTCTGAAGTCATGGAGCCACCAGTGTTGGTTACCACTGGAGGCTCTGTTGCTCTGCTTCACCGTTTCTCCTAGCTTCCGGTGGCTGCTGCCAGTCCTTGGTATGCCTTGGTGTACAGACGCATTTCTTCAATCTCTGCCTCTATCCTCGGGTGGCCCTTTTCTTTGCGTTCCTCCTATATTTTTGTGTGTTTCAAATCCTTCTTTCCTTTTGTAAGTATACCAGTGGTTGGATTGGTGTCCACCCTATATCCAGTATGATCTCGTTTTGATATTCTTAATTACATCCATAACACACTGTCCAAATAAGGTCTTATTTGCAGACATAGTGTGGTTACCATGTGGACGTAACTTTTTTGACCCACTATTTGAGCCATTTTGTGGGTAAAATCAGAACTGAGTCCTAGGTTATTAAAACAAGGATTTTACATAAGGAATGAACTCATACCTTCAAAAAGAAAACAGGAATCTATTCCAGGAATTCAAATTCATGGTCAGAGTAGGACCAGTAGTAGTAAATGGAATAGAAGCTCAGTGTGTGGTCTAGGAAAATTCTTTCATGATCCAGCAGATTAGAAACAGATTCTACAGATTTTCAAATAGCCTGGGCCATCAATAAACACACCAGCAGCAACAGCAAGGATGATATGTGATGTCTTAAGAACAATATTTTTTAAGTGGAGTTGTCTAGGAGGTACAGATTCAGTAAAATGAAACATACAGACTCTTTAAAGAAATTGACATTCCCTAACAGCTAGGTTAGTAAATTACACAGAAATTCTAACCAACTCTTCAAGTTTCCTTCTTTGTCTATTCCACAAATATTTTTCCCACATTAATGTAAATTCTGACTTTCCCCTTTGCTCCAATTTCAAATATAGAAAAATGTATATATGGATCTTCAATTAGTGTCACCTTGGATTATGAAAAACAAATTGGAAATAGTTTAATTAAATTTCAATTATTTTCAGTGATTTCCATGGCATTTGAATTGTTTAAAAAAGTCAAGTAGTTTAATACAGAATGAAAAGTGTATATTACACTTACCCTTGATCCTTCCTGTGTCAGCAGACAGAACTTTCCTCACTGAACTTTTTATTCCATTTTTAGATGTCTTAAGCGATGTCCCACTTTTAAAGGTATTGAAATATGCTCTAACACGTTCAGAAACATATGTCTTGTCATTCCAAATCTGGTCTTTTATTTTCCTGCTGTTTCCCCAAAAAAATGAGGGGAAAAAAGCTGAAGAAACTGAACAGCTTCATTTTTCTATGAATGAGTTGTGCAGTTGAGAACAGACAGCAGTGGTCATCTGAAGTCAAGGGCTGACAGGCCAGAGGCCTTAATCAAAGTTGTAAAACTCACTTTCCTCGGAAGATAATGACATTTCTGTGCCCTTCTGAATCCAAATAGTGTATAGCTTGGCATACCATGTCTGTTCAAATGACAGGCAGCGCTCTGTCCTCTAAGAGCAAATACATTGAAGAACGACTCTCACTGATTTTGTATTTGATGAGCCAAGGCCTTTGGAGTTACTATGCACAGCATGTGGGTTTTGGCCAGGTTCCCCATTGCCTCAGAAAATGACCGGCGTTGCATGGCTTAAAGAAATGGCTCTGTGATGACTCATCTGGAGGTTAACTACACCAATAAATAAAATATCCAACAGGGTTTTTTGTTTTTTTTTTTTTTTTTTTTTTTTTTGGTATCATCACTGGCTTTAAGTTCCAGAGCATATAGAAGCTTTGAACCTGATGGATAATCAAAGGATCACCTCCTCACCTCTAGTCGGTTAATAAGAGAAGAACGTGACATGGGGCGCTTCACAGAAGCACTCGCATGGTGCTTGTGTCTTTTTGACATTCTCTCACTAGATACTTTAGAAAGCCTTTGGAGAATGTGTTTAATCTATTCCAAAGGTCACAACAACAAAGGTTTCTGCTCCATTGCCATGACCACGCTTGGTCAGGCTACGAAATGCCAATCATTATGAGTGTGTGTGTGTGTGCATGTGTGTGTGTGCATGTGTGTACGTGCGTGCGTGTGCATGTTTTACATCCACTGTAATAGCAGTGAATGAAAATCGCTTGTGTTCAAGGCTACAGAGGAAACTGGTTTTTTCTCTGCACATGTATCAGGTTGTATAGAAATAGAGTTCCCATATTTTCTCAATTGAATATAAGTTCTGTTTGTCTGACCAATATGAATCCCCTCACAAGGGATGGTGGAACAGTGCATTTGCAATAAACAATGTTGTGGGTAATCTGGGTGATGTGGCTTCTGAACATACAAAGTTTTGGCTGAATGTGTGCGAGTGCACAGCCTGGGTAGACTGTTCCCATGTGTTATTGCTCGCTTTCCTTCTCATCAGTCTCCCCATGGTGTTCAGAGCATATAATAAAAGTCAGCTTGCAAAGCTGCCACATTTCCTTAGCCAGCCATTAATAATGGGGAAACACAGTGCCTGTTTGCTAATCAAATGTAATGGGCAGGTTAATGAAAAACACATTCCAATTCACCCACGTAATGATCTTGCTTCTATTTCTCCAGTCACCAGGGATGGTTTGACAAGCACATGGCTTACAGTATTCAGTGATATGAATTTAGTTGATTTGTTGGATTTCTTTCCTGGGGAAACTATGTAAACAGTGCTTTTCATTTCAAATACAGGTCAGGTTTTTCAAAATCCCAATGTTATTACAAGGGTGAGAAACACAAATTGAGAGATAAAGAGTTGATGAATAGCCCTAGGATGGACGTCAGGCTGATGAGAATGCTAAAACACGGTGAGGCATCCATGCTTACTGTTGGGTCAGAATGGATCTGCCTTGCTTTTAGCCAAAGCCAAACCAAAACTAAGAAACAGACAAACAACACAACAACAACAACAAAAAAAAACCCAAAGACGCAAAAAGCAAAAACCAAAGCACTCATAATAATGTCTGCTAAGTGCTTTTCATGGATGGCTGTAGTCAGTCTTCACAGTAACTCTATGAGCTAGAATCAAAATGTCATCCTCACGCTTAGGGCAATGACGGCAGGGTTCAGATGGGTCGAAGCTTCTTCACAGTCACACAGCTAAGTGGCAGAACCCAGATTTGAAGCTGGACAGCTTGCATAAGTTCTTGGAGACTCTGTAGTCCTTAGGCAACCATTATTAACCTGCGTGAGGGCTGCAAATGATTATAGCTTTTGCATATAAAATTTTTGTGATTCATTCTAGGGCAAGTATTACGCTCCGCTTTCTATTACACAAAGTGCTTTGCCCACAGAAGGGACTTATAAATGTTAGAATGAATTTAATATTTTAATCCTGTTTTAATAATTAATATTTCAATTGTGTGCTCAGAAAAATATGGCAGGCAAATACAAAGGGTGCACATATACTAAACCGAGTTGGGTCCACTAACTGCTTTGGGACCCTGAGATGAGAGTGTAGGAACACTGATGACAGGTGAAAGTTTTGGAAAAGGGCCAGGTCAGAAAACTTCAGAATATGGATCAGCAAAATAGATTATGAGCTCTATGAAGCCAAGAGAAAGGTGAAATCCCTTCAATTCTTACTAACCATTCCACAACTACAAGTTAGGTCAGGAGTACACAAAAAATGTATTTAGCTGTAAAACACATCTTAGACTCAACAATTTTCTAACGAATTTTAGAACCCAAACCAAAAAAAAATTGTGCTGGTTAAACCTGTCTTCAGTTAGTATTAAAAGTTAATTACATCATTGTCCTCCTCGTTAGAGGCAACAAAAGCATTTTCATCATCACAACAGGCTGTGAAAACTCATGTGAGACCTTGCAATTCATCATTATCTGCCCTGATGTTCACAAAGAAATTTGAGCTTCAGATTCTTCTTTTCCTCCTAGGGAACTGTTTGTGTTTATTTATTTTTATTTTTTTGTTTTTGATTAATGTATAATAATAGTATTTATTTAATATAAGTAGGCAGTGTGTACTGATCAAATCATGGTAATTATCATTTCCATTTCCTTATCATTTCTTTGTAATCAGAGACTTTGAAATCCTCTCTTCTAAAGATGTATGTTAGCTTATTGTGAGCAACAGTCATGACACTGTGCTTTGGAATGCTAGAACTCAGTCTCATCTAACTGTGTTTTTGTACCCATTATGAAGTTTCCCTCTATCCCTCTTCCCCCTACCTTTCCCAGTCTCTAGTAATCACTATCCAATGTTCAGAGATACTTTTTCTGTATACCTTACCTATATGATATAAACATGTAATATTTGTCTTTCTGTGTCTGGGTTATTTCACTTAACATAAAGTCTGCCAGGTCCATCCATTTTCTGTAAATGATAGGATTTCAGTCTTTTCTGTGGCTGAATACTCTTCCATTGTTTATATACATCACATTTTCTTTATCTATTTATGTAGTGATGGACATCTAGGTGGATTATATATTGGCTGTTTTGAAAAGTGCTGCGATAGATATGTGACTGCAGGTATCATTTTGATACATCAATTTAATTTCCTCTGGGTATGCACCCAGAAGCAAGGAAGCTAGATCATATAGTAGATCTATTTTTAAATATTTGAGGAACATCCATACTGTTCTCCATAATGTCTGTACTAATTTACATTCCCACTAAAAGTGTATAAGGGTTTCCTTTTCTCCACATCCTTGACAGCACTTTTGTCTTCCAGATAATGGTCATTCTAATTGGGATGAAACAATATCTTACTGTGGTTTTGAATTGTATTTCCCTGGTGACTAATGATACGAAGCATGTTTTTCATATATTTGATGCCCATTTCCATTTCTTCTATTGAGAAATATCTGTTAAGGTCATTTGCCCATTTTTAAATTGGTTTGGATTTTTCATTGTTGATTTTTTGAATTTATTAGATATTCTGGATATTAATCCTTTGTCAGATAAATAGTTAGCAATTAGTTTCTCCCATTCTGTATGTTGTCTATTTCCTCTGATGATTATTACCTTTGCTGTTCGAGAACTTCTTGGTTTGATGTAATCCCATTTGTCAATTATTTTTTTCCCTTTTGGCAGCACTGTGGATTGAACCCAGGAACCTGCTCATGATGGGCAATTCCTTTGCCACTGAGCTATACCCTCAACTACTAGTTATTTCTTTTACTTTTGTTGCCTATACTTTTGGGGTCCCATCCAAAATATCATTGACTGTACCAAGGTCTCGAAGTATTTTCCTTATGTTTTCTTCTAGTTTATAGTTTCAGGTCTTAACATTTGGGACTTTGATGCACTTTGAACTTTTTTTTTTCATATAGTGTGAGAGAGGAATCAATTTTCAGTCTTCTGTATATGGATATCCAGTTTACTTAGCACCACTTATTGGAGAATATCTCCTTTCTCCAACACACACGTTTTGCACTGGTCCTCAAATTCTGTCCATTAATCTCTTCCTGGTTCTAAGGACATGTTACCGGTGGCCTGTTATGGGCAAGATGTTACATGTCTCAAATTACATAACTGATCAAGGAATTTGAATTGCATTTTTCTCATTCACCTGATGAAAAGATAGCATCCTTCTCTTGGATGTACAAAATTGACCTTTAGATCATTTTTTTCCATCAATGTTTCAGTAAATTTTCTATTCCAAGAGGATTTTTAAAAGTTGGTATTGGTAACCCTGAGAAGCAGAATCAGGCTCATCTTCAACTCAGGTTGAGGAAAAATGACTTTATCTTGGCATTTCAGTGACACTCTGGCTTTTCATCTGTCAAGGAGGCCCAGCAGGCTTGTATGCAGATTCTTTCTCTGAGTTCCAGCATGAGTTTTGCTGCCCAGCCCAATTACAGAGTGACTAAGGAACTGTATTGCCCGGTAGACTATAACTACAAATTAAGATTCATTTTTCTCGAGTGGTAATAATGAAAGCTGGTGTTGGTTTGGCATTTATAGAAGTAATGGGACAGATTTTTTTAAAAAATCAAGACTATCTTGTAATAACTACAATATAGGGTCATCATATTTTGAAAAGATCAGGGTTAAATATTGTTCTACCTCATATTGTTAATAGCAATACTATTAATTATAATTTCTAATACTACTGAAACATTACTATATACTAAATACAAATGCATTTGATCCTTACAACAATATAAAATAACATAAAATAAATATTGCTACTATCATCCACAATTGGCACATAGAAATACTTAAATATGGAGTGCTTAAGAGTTTACCGAATTCATGCAATTATTAAGTTGTAAATTTTGATTTTAATGAAAGGAATGAGAAGTTTAGATGGAGGGGATATACTCTTAATCATTATGCTTTATTGCTTGTATTAATTAGAGAAACAGGTTATGCAAGCAAAATCTGTTAATAACAGCAACTGTAATTAGCATTTATTTAACACTATAATTGTACTGTACTGTTCTTTTTATCTTAAATTGCTTTTTTCTATAAAGAGAGAGAGGGAGCAAGGAAGAGAGAGAGATTCAATTGTATTTATATTCCCCTCTGGCATTTGTTTCTCCAATACTTATTTGTGCATGTGGTGCTGGGGTTTGAAGCTGGATCCTTGCACATGCCAGGCAAGTGTTTGAACTGCTGAGTCATTGCTCCAGCCCTTAAATTGCTTTTAAATAAGCATTTTATTTAGGAATAGTTTTAGATTTAGGAAAGTTGTAAAGATATATAGGCAAACTATATTCTGATCACAGTATACGCAGTCAGGTCTAAACACAGTTTTGTGTTTAATCCACTCAATGATCTTATGAGGTAGCTAGCATTATTCCTATTTTACAGATAGGAAAAAATCAAGATACATAAAATGTAAATAACTGGCCTCATGTCAATCAGCACATAAATGGTCCAACTGGAGTTCAAACCCAGTGAGGGTGGGTATTTAGACTCAAGTCTCTATTTTTGTTGATGTTCATGTAGTGTTTTGAAAGATGGATTCTTAAATTTGATGAAAAGTAAATTTCCTTATTTTGGTCATATCTAATCCAAAACTATCTCAAAAATCTTTTTTTTCCCTAGGAATTAGGAATTCAGATTTAGGAATCCTTTCATCAAAATGTCCTAACACAAAAATTACCTAAAAGAACAGACCGAATAGGACATAACCTAAATAGAATTGAACTAGTTACCCAAAAGAGGCCAACCAGGTTGTTATCTTCCTATTCTCTCTCTTTTTCAATCACCTGCAACACCTCAAAAAGAAAGAAGAAATATAGTACATAGTGGACAATATTCTAAAATTCATAGGCATATTTTCAGACAGGTAGCAACACAGATAAACTTACAAGCTCATCTTTAAAAGTTGCTTAAACATTTGTTTGACATCTTGATTGTTTCTATATAATGTTAGTTCCTTTCCCAGTCGGCTAGAGCCAAGAGTCAAATATGTTGACGTTTATTTTATGATTTTCATTGCTACCAAAGAGAACATGCATAAAACAGTTGTTGATCATGCCTCCAATATATACAAACTCGTCAAATTACACTTATGTATGTTTGAACATAAATTATAAAGCAGAAACTATTTTAAGTGCTCATCTCTGTTTTCATACCAATATTGTATTCTTTTGTAAAAGAGAAAACTGAAGCACAGAAAGGAAAGGAAGTTGTTTTAAGTCTTATTTTTACCAAGGTGCAGAGCAAGAATTCAGAATGTTTTTTGCAGGATTTCAAAGCCACATTCTACTGCTTTTGTTTCTTTTGCTTTGCTGGGTTTTGTTTTTGTTGAGCCACAAAGCGAAGCCAGGTTGACACAGAGAAATCAAAACAGGACACTATGACGCAAAGGCACACAACTTGGTCACCCAGGGTTCTTTAGTGTGAGGTCAGCTCAACAGCCTTTGATAATACCTGTGTTTCATAGCAGGGCAGGATGATGGTTGTTCCCTATGATAGCCTTGAATCATCAGGAAGAATAAATTCTGCTTTATACATTCTATTTTAGGAAGATCATAAAATTCAACCTCAAGTGTTTTACATGTACAGTTTACCAGGAAATCTCAATGATAAAGAGTGATTTACTTTTGGAAGGTTCCAGGTGGCAGAATACTACTATTAGAAATTATTTCCATAAAAAATACCTTTGCTGTTTCTTTGGAGATCTGATGTACTGTGTTTTTTATTCTTATTATTTTCAGTTGACAGGGTTAAATTTGAGGCTTAATCAATGGTCTAGGCATTCAAAATGCTACATCCTGCTTTTTCCTCCTGCACCTATTTAAAGTTTATGAGCTGTGTTAGACCTTTAGAGTGGATGACTCAGTTGAGTGGTTTGTCAGAAAGAAGTGGACATTATATTGTTTTTTCTTTAGGTTTAGGGAATTGTGGTCATTATTTAAAGCTAAAGATCAAGTTCCATCCAAACTGCCTAAATAATTTGTATTTTGTCATCTCCCAAATATGCTATTAGTTCTTTTAAATGTGTTTGCTATAGATTTTCATTTGTATATTAAAAGAAAATGTGAAAACAACCTTCTAGAATGCTGATAAAATAGAGCCCTGCAGTTAGTTCCATTCAACCCCTGCTAAAAATAACAGAGGGTAAATTACAGTGTGCCTAGAATTTTATCCTAGTGAAAACAACAGTCTGCTTGCCTCATATCTACAAAAAGGGTGGTATAATTTCAAATGGATCCAGCTAATTAGGCAACCTTTGTTTTTAAATCTTTCATACTCTTTTTATTACATTTGATGGTTTTTGAGAAAGCAGCTGGAAATTTCTATCAATGAAAACAGATTTTGTTTTATTATTATTTAATTTCTTTTTCATCTCTGCATGCTGGTATGATGTGCTGCAAATCATTTTAAAGACCTATACAGGCTGGACATATTGACATTAAAATAAAAAAAGAACCTTTTGCTTGCAGATATTAAAGTAAAATATTAAATATTAAAGTTGATTTACTGATGGGTTTAGCATAAAAGATAGCTGAAGTAAGGTATGAGAATGAAAGTTAATTGGATTATATTGTTTGTGGTTTGAGCTGACTGGGATAGAAATATTTTTACTTCATGGCAATAAAATAAAAATAAATGTTGACGTTAATTGTCCTGAATAGTCAGTAAAGCAATGATGTGACCACTTACAAAAATTAGTGCAGAAAAATTCCCAACATCTCAAATTTGTCCTTCAGATAAAGTTGGGAGGATATTAACTTTAATCCAGGATGAAGACTTATAACTATCTATCCTATGTGGTTTTGGAAATCAATTATTTAATTAGTTCGAGAGATAAACAGGTTCTTGGGCAAGTTTGAACTGCTGTAGAAATTCCCTGTGAAGTCTTTTTTTTTGGAAGAGCTTAAACTCTTTTTTTCTTAGCATGAATTAATTGTACAAATTAAGTTTCACTGTGCCATTTTTATATGTGCATATATTATGTATTGATCATGTTCATCCTGCCTTCTCTCCTCTCTTGTGCTTCCCTTTCTCCACTCTTCACTTGGTCCACTTCTTGTTTCATAATCTTCTCTCTTTTACTTTCAGATCATGTTAATTTTTTTTTTTTTTTGGCATATGAGAGAAACCATGTGATACTTCTCTGGCTTATTTTGATCAATGTGATGTCCTCCAGTGCCATCCATTTTCCTGCAAGTGACAGGATTTCATTCTTCTTTATGGCTGAACAATACTCTGTTGTATGTATGCACCATATTTTCTTTATCCATTCACCTGTTGACAGGCACATAGACTGATTCCATATATTAGCTATTGTGAATGGTACTGCAATAAATATGGGTATTCAGGTGTCTCTTTTACATACCTTTGGATATAAACTGAGGGGTGTGGTATAGCTGGATCACATGGTAGCTCTATTTTTAGTTTTTCCAGGAACCTAGATAGCGTTTTCTATATTGAGTTTACATTCCCACAAACGGTGTAAAAGTGTTCCTCTTTCTCCACATCCTTACCAGTATTTGTTAGTCTCTGTCTTTTAGATAAGAGCCTTTTTGAATAGTGTGCCTTAGAATCTCAATGTTATTTTGATGTGCATTTCCCTAATATTTGCCAAGGATTTTAAACAAGAGGAGGCAGCAGATAGTTTGGAGATTTGGAGTGACCAAAGAAAGGGAGAGAAAATGTCAGTAAGAGTCAAATGACTCATAATTATAATGCATCAATTAAAATTTTATTTAATATAATATGTAGCAGGTAGTGTTCAAAATGTTAAGCATGATTTTGTGAAGTTCTTCTCATCCACCTTGAAAAAAAATATTACCCTCCCTATTCAAAATATTATTGTCATAATCTTGTTTTATCTATCTTATTCCATCCCATCTTATTCCATTCTTGCTTTACTTACTACAGCCCAGGCTTCCTTTTGTTCCCTGAAACACCAGAAAATCTCTTTTTGAGGGGCTTTGTACACATCTTTCCCTCTGTCTTAAACATCCCTCACTTCTTTTTTTTTTTTTTTAAGAAAGAGGGACAGTGAGAGAGACAGAGAAAGAGAGAAACAACTTTATTTAGTTTTTCACATGGCCTTAGCCGCTCCAACACTTAGTTGTGTATGTGGTGCTGGGGTTTGAACCCGGGTCCTCGTGCTCGCCAGGCAAGCGCCGAAACCACTGAGCCACCGCTCCAGCCCCCATCCCTCACTTCTTAACCATTAACAATAACACACTCATCAAATAGCTATGTATTTTTGTTTTGGAGTTTTTTTCATGTGTTATTTGGGGAACAGAAGCAAAGAGGGTCAGTAATTCAGTGACTTAACAATATGTAAGTTCACTTCTCATTCACACGATCCTTGTTCAGTAGGCAGCTCAGTGATCATCACGCATGGCCTCTGAGTCTGCATCCAAGCAGCAGTGCATGCTCTCTCCCAGTTGACCTCAGAGGACAGGACCATGGAGTGCTTATCCAACTGTACTAAGCACAATACCCAGAAACAGCACGCGTTGCTTCTATTCACATCCCTTTCAGCAGAATTTAGTCACTTGGCTCTCCCTTGCCGCGCCAATTAAGAGAAAAACCAAAACTTTAGTTTGAGAACCATGGCCCTTGTGAAGACCACATTAAAACTGTAAAAGAAGAGACCAATTATCTAGACAGCAACTAATGTGGACTTAAGTGTCATCTTGGCACAAAAAGCTTTCTTTGACCATTCTATCTAAATAAGTCTTTTATAGTATTTATCAAAGTATTTATATAGTATTCTTCTTTTTCATTGAATCATGTTGGTTTTATTTATGCAATTATCATTTTTAATTTTATATTTTTGGGATTTAAAAAATGTTTAAGTTTTCTTAATGACTATTTTTTAACCTAAATTCTTTGAAAATTTCATTGTTTTTCCCCCATTATAACTTTCATGTCTGTGTGCCTGAAATTATTTGACATATGAAAGTCCTATTTGACTTAATAAGGATTGATAAATGAGTGATGAAAATTCAAAAATATGTCCATACAACATACAAACACATTTGATGGCTGAAAATGTGAGCAGGTCACAGGAAAGGCAACAACAACAACACCAACAAAACACTTTGAAAGAACAAAGTCCCCTAGGGCAGTGTTTTCTAAAGTGTTGGTTAGATACCTGTTAATAGGTTACAGAGTCCATTTACTGAGCAATATTCATCATTTAAAATTAAAGAAATAGACTAGAAGAGGACAGAATAGGAAAATATTCACAGGACATTTACATAATTAGGGTGTGTATTGTTTCATAAACCTGAATTCCAGTTGTATGTATGTGAACAGCAACGTGGGTGCATTCTAGGTCACAAGTTAAAATCTGCTTCTTCCTGTGAATGATGTAAAAAAAGTTTGGAAGCCACTGTCTAATGCACTTAGAAGAAATAAGCTCAAAGGCAAGGGAGATATGGGAGGAAAAAAAGTTGATCCTCATGGAGCCTAATGTGACCTGCCTTCCAGGGTACAGAATGACATCAAATGGTAACTTATCTCTTCACCAATTCCATGATTTTTGATTTTTAGTTGCATCTTTCCCAGCAATGCATTATCAAAGCATGTTTCAAAGAAAAGAAGAGTGCGTTTCAAAGCATTGTTTCATCTTATCAATCACAGTGGGCTATTATCTTCAAGTATGAAAACTTCAAAAATAACTTTGAATTGTAGTTCAACTTGAGAACATCTTTTTTATTTTATTTTCTCAATTCAGATATACCTAGGGAATGTATGTACTTGTTCTGGTGTTCGGTCTGAGGTAATTGATCAGTGGTCTTTTCTAATGGACTTGCCTATAAGGAGCCCATGTTTTATTTAGAACAAAGATTAGTTGTCTTCTTTGAGGTTTTTGCAGTTTTGCTGCTTTTTGACTTCCTATGATTGATAGATTTTTTTCTTGCTCACTTCCTTTCTTATTAGAGGAATCTGAAATGAAAGTAGTATTCAACTATTTGACCTTATTAAGATTTTAGTCCTGTATTTTACTCCCTTTTTAAAATCAATATAGTGTTTCACTTCTGCTCTATCGTTTTTCACATGAGGCTACCAGCACCCAAGCACTTTATAAACACATGTTCAATATCAACATGAACAATAGCAAAACCAGAAAGTAGGAGTGATAGCTCCTGTAACACACAACTTAGCCACAACCTATCCTGCTGCTCCACACATATGAACATCTTTAAACCACTGTTAATCATGACTGCCATATGAAGTGCAAAAATAAAAACAGGTGAAATGGCAAAAATAAATAAATAAGAAATAAATAAATAAAATCATTCCTTTAGAATCAGTTTTACAGCTATTTATAGGGACTGACCCTTTATAATAGCTGACCTACTGGAATCCTTAAATGTCTATCCAGGTTCCTTAAAGTGGACCTAATTCTCTAGTCACTCATCTGCTCTGGATGAGTGCACCTTCTCGACCATTGGCAGGGACACTATTGGAATTCATCCAGACCACTGCCAACCTATATAGACATTGCTTTCAGAATTACCGGACCCTTAGCTCTCTTTACTTCTTCAGAACCCCATCTAGTATTAGCAGCTAACATTTATTTCAGGATCACTGTTTAAGGCATTTTGTTAAACCCCTTACTTGCATAATCTAATTTAATCCTAACAGCAACCTAGTGAGGTAGTTACCTGAATTAATTATCTATTCTGAATGACAAACTGGAAATGAAATGCCTTGAAAGATTCCATTTTAAGCCTTACATCTTTAAAGATATTTCTTGTCTCTCAGGATTTGGTGGTTTGATTATTTAGCAGTGTCTCAGCTGAGCAATTGTGGTTCAGGCTCTCACAGGTAGTTGTCACCCGTCTGCAGCTGAGGCTTGGGGTCATTTGAAAGACTTCCTCACATTCACATGACTGGTGTTTGGGCTTCAATGCAGCTGAAGCTCCTCCAGCACTTCTCTCTCCCTTTACGTGATATCTTCTGATATCTTCATGCGGTCTCTCCAACATGGCAGCAGAGTCAGTTGACTCTAAATGGAATGTGCTGCAGAACCAAGTCAGTCAATCATTAAAGGAAAAGACACAACATATGAGCTAGGCCAGAGGCAGAAGAGGTAAGGGGGCTCAAGACAAGGGATATGACCAGATGTTGCAGAATCAATGTCAGTGACAAACTTTAATTCCTTGTTGGGTCCCTGGGAGGATGTACCATCTGATGCCTACCTATGGGCTTTCACAAATTACACTTGCTATGCCATAGGTAAAGTATGGATCACTTCCTCAAAGCATGTGAACAACCCAAATTACATAACTAGAAAGAGAGAACCTGAATATTCTATGTCTATTAAAGAAGTTTAATTAACAATTCATATTTCTCCTCCAACATAAGAAGCACTAGGTCCAGATGGTGTTTGTTAGAATTCACTACTACTAGTGAATTATACCAAACATTTAAGCCAGAAATACTAATCCTTTACAAGCTGATTTAAAAAATTAGAAATAAACAGAAGACTTCCCAATTAATTCTCTGAGGCCGAGATTAACCTAATGCCTAAACCAGCTAAAGACATTGCAAAGAAAGAAAAACTACAGACTAGGATTTCTCATGAACACGAATACAAGCATCAATAATAGTATACAAATGTTTTGAATCCAACAATAAATTATGCAAACTGAACTAGTGGAATTTACTCCAGTATGTATGGTTAGATGCACATTCAAAAACCTGTTACTGTAATCCTCCACATCAACAGCAAACTAGGAGGCGGGGGAAGCATCTGAATTAGATAAAGAGCATCTAAAAAATTTCTACATCAAAACCTTGAACAAAATATCGAACAATGGTAAGAAGCAGGACACAGTCCTCCTAAAGTAATGAACTATGGAAAGGTACTCTTTCTTCCCACTCCTATTCAACATTGAACTGTAAGTCCTGGTGAGCACATTGAGATGAATAAAGGAAATTAAAGTGCACTGCTTTGGAAAGAGGAAATATAATTGCTTTTCTTCATGTATGAAATGATTATTTCTGTAAAGAATCCCAAGAATCACTAAAGATCTACTAGAATTAATGCACAAATAAAGCAAGGTTATAGCATGTAAAGTTAATATTCAGAAATCAATTGCTTTTCTATATACTAGTAAGAAATAATTGAATTTGAAGTAAAAACATGATTTAAAATAATACACAAAAAATGAAGTACATGTACACAAATCTAGCAAAATGTGTCAAATCCATATGCAGAGAACTATAAACTGATGAGGGAAATCAAAGATCCAGATAACTGAAGATATTTAGGGTACACGAACTGAAAAATTCAATATTATTAGGATATTAATTCTTCCCAATTTGTTTTGTAGAGTCAACTTAATTCTAATTGAGATCTTTGCAAGTTATTTTGTAGACCCTGATAAACTGATTCTAAACTTAAAAAAGAAAAAAAAACTGTGCTTCCTTCACAAATCCTTCCTTGGGAACTGCCATCCTTACTGACATGCTTCTCCTAACCTTTTATTTAACTTATGCTACAGACTTCAAAGACTTCATACAAAATCTTGTATTGATTTTTATTTGAGTATAGATCTTGATTCTTCTCACATTACTCATAGTCTATCTCAGGATAAATGCATAATAATAATTCTGAAATCCCTAAAAAGTTGACTAAACATACTGTAGGTTCTCAGAAAACACATAAAGATTGACTTAATCACCAGAAGAACAACACTCGGCATACAAAAAGCATCCTCTGTTTATTCTGATATCTTAGCTGGTATTGGCAGGACCCTTCATAAGTGTAAGAATCAGGAAGCATTGCAGAAGATTGGGAGTAAGATGAAGTGGGAGAAAATGAACAAGGATGGATAGTCTCTGAGCTCTTGGTTGGCGAGAATGAGTTTTTTTATAGGGTCACTGGTACAGGATACACACACACACACACACACACACACACACACACACACACATGGTTTTTTAAAATTACCACATTGTTAAAAAGGTGGAGGGAGCAGAGAAACTATTTTTTGGGGGGTTAAGTAGGTATCTTTTTAAATTCCACTGGGGGTAGGGAGAAATCTTTCTTGAGGAAAATCCCTAAATTTTGAGACACTGCTCCAACACAGGCTTATTGTCTTTTTAAACCTGTAAACTTCCATGTATTACCTGAAATATATATATATATATATCTACAAAAAGAACTCTTTCTATTTTTCTCTTTCATACTATCATGACTGGCTAATGAGGGCTTCAGTCTAGAGTCTAGCTAGGGTCTATAATTTCCGAGCTTAATTTCCATTGGGCTACTTCCATACAAAATTCACTCACAATAATTCTCTTTTTTGAGGTCAACAGTCTCAGAATCTGGATGAAAATTGGTATCATCCTATAACAGACACAAGAAAATGGTCCACATAGGCTGGTAATTTTGTATATTGTCTGAGAGGAGAATAAATGTTTAGTAAGGAAATGAGGGAAACTGAAGTCAAAATTGGGATGTCCTTTCAAAGATAAGCCAAAATGGAAGCTCTTGATTCTTAGAAGTTTCTTATAAGTTTTCATGCTTGTAAAGAGAGGAAGTGGCTCTTCTAACTTCTAGATTGAATAAACATTCTCCTGCTGTGATTGATATTTTGCTGTTTGGATCTTGGTTTTAGAAACAATTTTCATCTTGTCCTGGGATATCAGAAGTCATACTTTAAAAGGAACTTGGATAATAAGATTTTATTCAGAGACTAAGCTGTGAGAATTTCCCTTTCATGGGTTCCCAGAGACTCCATAGACATAAGTGGTCCTTTCTGAAAAATTAAAGATTCTCTCATTTGTTTTAGATTTCTATATCTACTTTGGCGTGGGTGTTGTGAAATCTGGTCTTGAAAGTTCCTTCAAGTTTTCAGTCCTTCTACTTGGGTTTCTTCCATTTGTATCCATGCATCCACCATTGAATTGGGAGAAGGTCTTGGGATCAGAAAAATTTGTTGGGCAAGGGGTTCACTGACCAAGATATATGACATGTATATTTCATGATCTTTGTAAGAAAGAATCAGAGTATCTCTTCCATAGTCATGTTCTGTTTGGCATAGAAACCTTTAAAATCTTCTAACACTATAAGTCAACATGGGAGGGAAGGAGGGGGATGATAACTTGATAATGGTCCTGTGCTGGCAAAGAGAAGGAAAAATATGCTTGGAATCCTGTGGGAGTTTGTGGGTTTCTATAACCCTGCTCTTGCTTTGAAATGCTGAACTGTCAGTATGGATGAATGGGGTGGAGGAAATCTAGAGTATTTTAGGAGATAAGAATGAACAAGTGAGATAATGTACCAGAATGCTTCAAACTCCCTTTGCATCTTCTGAGATCAATTTTCTTTTTCAAGCCAAATTTAATCAACCTGTATGCGATTTGGCCAGTGTATCAGTTGGGTTAACATTTTTAAGTCTCTTGTCAGTTATGTTGGAGAGATGGAGTCTGCTCTTTGATGTATTATTTCAGTAATCTGTAGCTTGGTTTATTGGCTCCTGATTTGATCCGTAGCTCAACAATAAGCTTAAGAAAAGATGAATCATTGTTGAATCATCCTTTAAAAAGTCTAGTTTCAGGCTGACAGTACTCTTTTCTTAGAGTTTTGAAACTTTAAGGTCCTTTGAAGAATGCCATGAGAGATTTCTCCAATGTTTCTTGGTCACTTGGGCTGGTGTCTTGGGGTATTTTGTATAACTGATCATATTTTTCTTAGCCAAAAAATAAATTCAACTTTTCCTATTTCAGCTTCTTCTCAAGTGAATCACCTCTGACAGTACTGACAGTTTTCTTACTTTCCATTCCCACTGTCGATTTTATTTTTTAGACCTTGCCACCTTTTAAAAATATCTGACTTTTTTGACATACACTAGTTTTACTAGCAAATTTTGTCTTATTTAAAAATTCATCCTTTCCTTTCTTGCTTGCTCCTTGATGCTTCCTACATTTAGCATTGCGTTTCCTCCATTTCTTTCTGTAATCTCGATAATTGAATCCCATTATATCTAGGATTTGCATTTTCCCTGTCTTTTGATATAAATAATGATTTAGGTGAGGTAAGACCATCATTTTGGATCAAATATAAAACAATCAAGATTTTTGAAAGACAAAATCAGTTAATTTGAAAAGCTAACCTTAAAATTTTAAAGTTAGAATTTCCAGTTTTAAAAGTGGGTAATTTTTTTCATTGTACAACTTTGAGCTGGTCAGAGATTTAATAATGAAATAGACATATGTGGAAATCCAAGATTTCTAGTTTAGCATCATCATAAAACTCGGATGTTACTGAATGAAAATGTAAATTGAATTTTCTTTTCTGAGTTCCTTGAAGGTCATCATTTCTCTTTTCTATTTTATTAACTTCCAGCTTCAGTTGCAGTGTACAACTTTGTGTACTTTACCTCAACATATGTACTGAATGACACTAGTTTTTCATTGGAGCACACAGAAAACGTACCATGGTGAGCTAGAGCAGACCCTAACTTGGCAATGAAGCAATTCAGGTTGTAGAGTTGGCTTATCCTTTACTGGTAGATCACAGAAGCCATTAGCATGCTTGGCAGTAAGCAACAGGAGCTAACTGAATAATTAATCTAAAAGGATACTGAGGAATCTAGAGTCAAAATGAGTATTGGGCAATTATATTGTGGGAAATTTGTTTGGGAGCTGAAAAGCTTCAGAAATTTGGATAGCAAAAAGGAATGGCCAGTGTTTTTAGGGCATGGGAAGCAGACTGACTGAGACCCAATTACTTTCAATTTATGCATTACTTACTTCAGGCATCAGATTGACTTAACTTGGCTGCATATGACCAAACACAGCAAGGAGTGATGGTGAGAGACATTGATTTAGAGAATCAAGATGACCAGGTCATTACACAAGGGGACTTGGGATGCTTGTATTAAAATATGGGGGAAGAGATTTGAGAAAGCTGAAATAGTAGATGTTCACTTCAGCTGCTTATTATCTTTGTACAATTAAAGAAATTAATTCCATAGAGGCTATTTTTTTTGTCATATGAAGAAAAAAGGTTCTGCTGTCTTCTTCATAGAACTCTTAATGAGATAACATTTAAATGACTATCATTTTTTGTTTTATCAGTTCAACATAGTCTTACATATTAAAGGGATTCATTGCTACATATTTGTACATGCATACATAATGACAAAGTAACTTAAACCCAATCCTTGTTCAGGATCTCCCCCAATTCTCAATTCACTCACTCCCTGATCCCTTGTCTCCTCTGTAATTCCTCCATGTTACAGATATAAAAGACCATATATATGGATATTAATTTTTGAAATTTCCAAATTTATATGTCTGTCTGAGTATAAATTGGCTTCTTATGGAAGTATTGATAACCCCCCTTTCCCTCCCTCTTCTTCCTCTGCCTCTCCTCCTTTCATTCTACTCCCCCCTTCATGGCTAGAGTTCCCCCAGATTATGTGTCACTTTGAATTTGGTGAGTCTATTAATTAAACTTGACTAACTTTAACTCTGTCCCAGGTTTTTATGCTAGCTTCCACATATTAGAGAAAACATTTGACCCTTAAGTCTCTGTGTTTGACGTATTTCACTCAGCATGATTTTTTCCATTTCTACCCATTTATCTGCAAAAGCTATGATGTTATTCTAATAGCTAAGTAGAACACTCTCTCCCTCCATCCCTCTCTCTTTCTCTACACACACACACACACACCCACACCCACCAGGTTTTGGATACATTCATCCAGTGAAGGGCATCTGGGCATCTGGGTTGATTCCAGATGTAAATTATTGTAAATTGAGCTGCTATAAGCATTGATGTAGCTGTGTCACTGTAATAAGCTGATTCTAGGTCTTCTGGGAAAATACCCAGGAATGGAATAGCTGGGTCATATGGTGGTTCCATCACTAATTTTTTGAGGAGTCTCTACACTTCTCTACAGAGTGGCTGCACTGGTTTGTAGTCCCACCAACAGTGTGTTAATGTTCCTTTCTCCCCACAACTTATCCAGCATCTGTTATTGTTAGAATTTTTCATCTTTGCCATTTTGACTGGATGGAGGTGAAATGTTTACATAGTTTTGATTTGCATTTCTCTGATCGCTAGTAATGAAGAACACTTTCCCATATTTATTGGCTATTTGAACTTCAATAAATGGGCTATGGGACTAAACAGAAACTTCTTCACAGAGGAAGCTCAAAAGTCAATTAAATGACTGTAATAAATACCTTAATGAATTATCTTTAATGTCTAAAAGTGAAAGATACTGGAAATTTACAGATTTCAGATATAGGATATATTAATTCCATGATATTTTCTAAAGTATATTATAAAACATTTATTAATAACATCTAGTATTCTCCTCAGTACTGTATTTTGTGGTCCTGATATGACTATTCCACATGTAAGTACTTTAAAATGCCTAAAATGTTGTAAAGTCGCTGTGTTTCCAAGTTTTAAAAAATATGGATATATTACACATATATTCATTTTGTCATCTTTTAGTGGTTATTAAAAGGCAAAGTGTAGGAGATATTTTTGTATGCACAGGCATATTCTATTTCATTAAAATACTAACAAATAGAAGTGCACATATGAAAGATGTGTAGTTCATTGAATTTTCTCAGGTGAGCACATCCGTATTGAGAACAAAAGCTGTGTTAAAATAACTAGCATGAAGAAATGGTAGGGAGGGACTGGAGCCATGGCTTAGGGGTTATGATGCTTGCCTGGCATGCTCGAGGATGTAGGTTCGAACCCTAGCACTACGTACACAACAAAGTGCCAGAGCAGCAAAACACACATGACCAAACACTGTCATATGACTCTCTCATGACCCTCTAACTAAAAAAAAAAACAAAAAACAAAAAACAAAATTAAGGTGATTTCTCAAAAAATTAAAAATAGAGCTTTCATATTATCCAGAACTTCCACTACTGGGTATGTATCAAAAGAAGATGAAGCCAGACATGATAGTGTGTGCCTGTAATTCCAGTGGCTCAGGAGGTTGAGGCAGGAGGATCTCAAGTTCAAAGCCAGACTCAGCAACTTGGTGAGGCCCTAAAAAATGAAAAATAAAAAGGGCTCAAGATGTAGCTTAGTGTTTTATTTCTCCTGGGTCAAACCCCAGTACCAATAAATAAATAAATAAATTAGAAAATAGATATCTGTACTCCCATGTTTACTTGAGCACTATTTTCAATAGCCAAGATATGAAATCAGCCCAAGTATCCACTGTCAGATCAATGAATAAAGAAAATGTTTTATGTGTATGTAATGGGATACTATCCAGGAATAAAAGTGAAGCACATTTTGTTATTTGCAACAATATAGATGAATATAAAGGACATTAACCTAATTTAAGAGTCAGGCACAGAAAAACAAATACTGTTTGATATACTAATAGATTTTAAAAAATGGTTTCAAATAAATCCTGTTGGGTATGTGGGGTATGTGTGTACTCTTTATATATTTCACTTCTTTAAATAATTTTAGGAATTTTATTTTTGTCTGTCACATGTTTAATTTTGACATATTTTAATTTTGATAAAAGCTCCACGAGAGGGTGTTTATTCTGTTGTTATTGGCATAGTACTCAATAGATTTTTGCACAGGTCAAGTTTGTTAATTTTTTTTGCTCAGAATTTCTGGGTTTTTACTTGTTTACTTCTTTTTATAAATTACTGTGGAAAGGGTATTAACATCTATTCTTTTGCTTTGTGTGTTTTGCAGTTTTATTATTTGGGGAATGCAAATTTAGGATAATTATATTTTGCTAATAGATTAATCCTTTTATCATTATAAAAATGTTCCTTTGTATCTCCAGAGTGACACTTTTTACCCTAAGGTATATTCTACCTGACATTAATATAAATATACCAACTTTCTTTCTGTTATTATTTACACATTTTAATATTTTATACTTTTTTATTTTTTAACTTTCTCCTTATATTTAAGATATTCTCAAAGTAAATTAGTATTGATATGAATTTATTGTTTGATAGTCTTTCTTTTGTAATTGGAGGGCTTATTCTTTTTAACTTTTTTTAATTCATTAAATATGGTCTTACAATTAGGAGGGAACTATTATCAATCAAGAACGAATGAATAATGACAGAACAAGCCAAGGCTGATGCCATTCCATGGTTTCCCCCTTTGGGTTCCCCATGGTTCCACGTTTCCCCATTAAACCCTCGTGTTATTTGGACTTCTCATGGAAGTCAAAGGTTCCCCTCTTAGTTGATTCCCCCATACTCCTTCCCTCCAGTCTCTTTGATATCCTTCCTATTCCCTCCCCCAGCCATTTAACTTTTAATAACATCATTTACATGTTAGTTTTGTCTTTCATTTTAATTAATTATTACAATGGAGTTCTACTCAGCTATTAGAAAGAATGAAATTATGACACTTGCTGGCAAATGACTGGAAATGGAGAATATCATGCTAAGCAAAATCAGTCAAACTCAGAAACTCAAAAGGTGAAGGTTTTCTCTCATTTGTGGAAGATAAATGTAAGATAAAAGATCAGGAAAAGGAGGGAGGGATAAGATTTCACAAAGAACCATTCAAATAGAAATCAATAGAAGAGCTAAAGTCAGTCTTGTAGAGTAGAGAAAGCAGGGGTGGAGGGCAGGGAGGGCCTAAAGGAAAGAAGGGAGGGTTAATGGGGGAAGAATAAATAAATTTTGCATTTCAAGGAAACTAAATAATTCCCACACAATCAATTTCAAGGGGCAGTTAGCAGAGGCAAGAGACCAAGGGGGTAGCATGAAGGATTGGGGGACTGCTGGGCTGGAATGTTGGCCAAATTATCTTGTTATATTATGTGCAGGTATGAATATATAATAACAGATCCTATCCTTATGTATAACTCTAATGCACAAATACAAAAAGATAGAAAGAAAAAAGAATTTTTATTTTCAGTGTTCACTTCTATTAGCTAGTAAATTATCCATTTTTATCATTTGAATCATTACCTTGGAGATTACAACGTAGATTTGTGACTTATCAGAGACTAATAAGATATTACTTTTTATACTTTTATTACTCCCTAGATAATGGAAATTCCTTAGAATATTGCCCCTTAGAACTAAAAAAACTAAA
This sequence comes from Aplodontia rufa, assembly GCA_004027875.1. NCBI lineage: Eukaryota > Metazoa > Chordata > Mammalia > Rodentia > Aplodontiidae > Aplodontia > Aplodontia rufa. Next base: position 502 of record PVKS010002873.1, on the reverse strand, counting down.
GTCCAAACTCGCATATCCAATCGATAAATGGGCTAAAGAACTCAAAAGGAACTTCTCTCCAGTGGAAGTCTAGAAAGCCCACAAATATATGAGAAAATGCTCTACATCATTAGTTTATAAGGGAAATGCAAATCAAAACTTCAATGAGATACCACCTCACTCCTGTTAGAGTGGCAAAAATGAAAAATACAAATAACGACAGATGCTGGAGGGGCTGTGGGAAAAGAGGAACACTACTACACTGCTGGTGGGACTGCAAACTGGTTCAGCCACTGTGGAAAGCTGTATGGAGAATCCTCAAAAAATTAAGGATGGAACCACCTTACGACCCAGCTATCTCACTCCTGGGAATTTTCCCAAAAGACTTAGAATCAGCATATTATAGCGATGTGGCTTCATCAGTGTTTTTAGCAGCTCAATTTACTATAGCTAGGTTATGGAACTAACCCAGATGCCCCTCACTTGACGAGTGGATACAAAAGCTTTGGTACATATATACAAT